>PVKN010020008.1:0-16116 GCA_004027915.1 Capromys pilorides | reverse complement strand
GAGTAAAGTGTGAGTGAAATCTCATCTTTCTGCACCCTGCCATCCAGCAAGTACCCCTAACTCTAAAAAGTAACACGAATCACCTCAGTGGATAAGACTACACTGAACTTGATCCATGTTTCCCTATGCTTCATGGCATAAAATAAGAGGTCCAAGTTGTGTGTGGGAATTCAAACTACACTTGGAAGCACAGTCCAAAGGGGACAGGAACCAGAAGTCAGCTAGTTCATGGAAACTAGATCATTAGGGAAAAATAAAAACCCACATTAGAAAAGAGAACCATGGGGCTGGGTGTGGTGGTGCACACCTCTAATCCCAGCACTCTGGAGGCTGAAGCAGGAGGATCGGTGCAAGTTCGAGACCAGCCTGGGCTAGAAAAGTGAGCTCAAGGCCAGCCTGAACTGCATAGTGAGACCCTGTCTCAAAAAAAGCCAAAACAAAAGAGAACCATGGCGTTTTAACTTGAGTACACAAATGCACTTCCAGTTACTAATCTTTTCATTCAGGGGCATTTCTGAGTACGAACCTTCTTTCAGAGTTCTTCCACAGTACATAGTTTTGTTTTTTGTTTTTTGGGGTTTTGTTTGTTTTGTTTTTTTTGTTTTTTGCTGGTACCGGGTATGGAACTCAGGACCTTGCGCTTCCTAGGTAAGTGCTTCTTCTACTGAGCTATCTCCCCAGCCCCCAGTACATATTTTTGTTGAGGAAGAAACATTCTTACAACATAACTGAAGTTTGGGTCTTAAAGGGAAATCTTGGGAGGCTGAAAGTGCAGAGAAGCTCACCAGTAGCGATGCTCACTGAACACCCTTGGTTTCATTTCCAGTACCACAAAAAGGAAGGAGAGCACTTGCAAAGCAGCGCGTGAAGCAGCAGCCACTGGGAATCTTTTACCCAGCACAGCTTTTAAGCAGCTAACTTTTATCAAGCCTTCAGTGTACTCAGAGCACAGAAACCTGCTCTATTCTCACTCACTTCAAGGCTGACATAATATTTAATTATAAGCACAATACTAAGTTCTACTGGAATAACCAGATTTGAGAACAAACACCTGACACTTTGCAAGGCTTCGGGATGTGAGCTGAGGGGGACAAGCGCACACCCCAGCCCAGGGCTGCTGCTGGGGCACCAGCTAGCACAGCTGGTGCCCAAGGGCAAAGGGACTGGGCAGGCAGAAGCTGCTTGGAAAGGCAGATACGTAATCCTGGGAGAAGAGGCCCTGAAACAGGAGGAATGAAAGGGCAATGCAAGCAAAATTCTAGAACTAATCAGTAGTCTGACTCCTGATACCACGGTGACGAAAAATATTCCAAAGTTCAGTCTTTACCCAATATTTCTGTGCTAGACTTACTAGACACTCCCCTTGTCTTCTTGGAAAATAAAACAGACATACATTAGTGACTCCGAACTTCAAAATATAAAGGGAAGGGGGTGGAAGTAGCTCAGTGGAATGGCCCTAGCTCAATTCCTAGTACTACACAGAGAACAAAGAGCAAGGTTTTCCCCTACTACAAACAAGAAGGAAAGCTATCCGAATGCCCCCAGGAAGGAAAATGTGACAATACCCTAGGCAAGTTCTTTCCCCTAAATCAGCCAAAAAATAACATCACTGGGGCTGGGGAGATAGCTCTGTGGCACAAGTGCCTTTCTGGCAAGTGCAAGGTCGTGAATTTGAACCCCAGTCCCACCAAAAAAAAAAAAAAAATTACATCACTGCCCAATATTTTTATAAAAGGGTAAACAAAGAACAAAAGCTATAAATGCACAATCTTTACATTAGTGTAACGCTTCCTGTTACTCTTTACAACTGTATAGTAGTACAGCAAATCTGTTCTTTTTTTTTCCAGTACTGGGGATTGAACTCAAGACCCTGGGCTTGCCAGGCAAGCCCTTATTCTACTGAGCTATCTCCCCCATTGCTTTTTAACCACACTGCACTTTTAAATTCAGAAAACCAGTTATTTGAAAACTTACAGCCTAGTGGCAAAATTTTGTTTGAACTGAACTACCAATAAAACCACTAATTTGTTTTCACACTAACTTTATGAATCAAATCTTTCTGTGGCAGAAATTTTCCTTATTTCAAGCTAGTATCTGTCATAACACGAAGACCAAACGGTTGTAAAGTCTGGATATGCTGTTATTCTAACAATCATTGGCCAGCCAGCTGTGATGGTGCACGTCTGTAATCCCGGCACTTGGGGAGGCTGAGGCAGGAGGATTAGTGTGAGTTCCAGATCAGCCGGGGCTGCAAAAGTGAGCTCAAGGCCAGCCTGAGCTGCAAAAGACCCTGTCGCAAAAAGACAAAAAAAAAAAAAAGTGAGGCCAGGGGGAGATGGCGCCATGGCACAAGTGCCTGCCTAGCAAGTGTAAGGTTGTGAGTTCGAACCCTGGAACCCCGGAAGAAAAAACAAAAGTGAATGAGACAGCACAATTAGTCAAGATCATATTGCAATTTATGGGTGTCTCAAGGCAACAATAGCGCTGGGTGACAGCACAGTGCACACCTGTAATCCCAGCACTCCAGATGCTAGGATCGCCATGAGTTCAAGGCCAGTCGGAACTATAGAACACGATTTTTGTCTCAAAAAAAAGGAAACCAAACAATTTCTCCCAAAGCCTGCCATCCACAATCACACCTCCTCAAACCGTGCTTTCCTAAGACAATAAGCTGGAGCTGCCTTCTACCAGCTCCTGACTTACAAAGGAGTGGGCTATTTTACAGCTTCCACCTACACGACCATCTCGGTGACTCAGTGCAATGACAAAGACAGGTATTACTTTTCCCATTTTAGCGAAAAGTGAGCAGTGGGTGAACGTATGCCATTTGTGCTAAGAATCATGCCCGGAGCACCCTCGAGTCTCAATAATCCCGTGCTCTACTAAAAGAAAGTCTTACCCCTCCCTCCACAGGCAAAGACCTGACAGAGCCCGGGAGGGTCCCCCACCCCACAATCTCCACACCCCAAGGCTTCCAGAGGAGCAAGCAACAGCTACTGCTGCTGGGCAGCATCCGCCTGACTGGCAAGCTGCCACCTCCTGTCGAGGCACTCCCGGCAAGACCTGTAACGACAAAGTGGCCAAAGCACCACATGGTCCCCCCACAAAGCACCAGCTCCCCCGAATGCACCTTCCGCTGTCTTCATCGGCTCCTGCCAAGGGACCTCAGGGGCCAGGCAATCCCGATACGAGACAACATTCCAGCAGAAAGTGGCGCCGCCTCCCTGCGCCCCACCCGCCCGGTGGCACAAGCACGAGGTCGGTGGCACCGGTTTGGGGGCCCAGGCTCACCTGGACGGACGCGCGGCACTCCGGGGCGCGAGGCAGGGGCCTGGCGCGAGGTCGGCCGCCTCGTCCTCCTCCGCCCCCGCCGCGGCACGGCCTAGCCACCACCCCCGCCGCGCCGCCCCCGCCCCCCGCGGCCCCGCCGCGCCGGGAACCTCCCGCCCGGCCTCTGACGTCACGGCCAAGGGGCCGGTTCCGCCCGGGCCCGGCCCTTTGTGACGTCACAATGACAACAGAACGCGACCGCTCCCGGCCGGGACCCCGAAGCCGCGGAGGGCGGAGGGCGCCTCGGAGGGCGGGGGCGGGAGGGCGCCGCGGGGGGAGCCCCAGGGAGCGCGGCGGGGGCGCGCTGACGTCCGGTCGGCTAAACCTGTTGCTCCCGAGACCGCGGCGGAGCCGGCGGGCAGGGCCGCGGGGAGCCGGCCGGGCGGTCGCCATGCTCTGCCTGGCGGGCGGCAGGGTCCCCGAAGCAGCTGCGCGCCGCGCCCCCTCCCCGGCACGCCCCCGGCCGCGGCCGCTCCCCTCCGCCAGCCCCGCGCCCCACCCACGCGCCCGCCCGCCTGCGAGCATGGCCAGACCCGGGCGCTTGAGCCCCGAGGCCGCCCCCTACAGGCCACCCGCCCACCTGCCCTGCCCGGCCCGGCCCGGCCCGGCCCGGCCCGACCCGACCCGACCCGACCCAACCCGGCCAAGCCCGCCGCGACGCCCTCGCGCCCTCCCGGCTGCCGCGGCTGCCTCCTCGAACACGCTGGGCACCCGGGCTCCGCTCCCGCCGCGGGAACTAGGGCTCTGCTTCCCTCCTCCGCCGCCGCCGGCCACAAGCTCACGGCCGGACGCCGGGACTCACGATCCGGGAGCCGCGAGCAACAAAAAAAACCCACCCCGCGCCTCTCTCCAACTTAACGATGTCCGGGACGGGAGGGGGGCGGTTCTTGTCCAAGTTCTACCCCATCTGCTTTGTGGCTGCATCCGAAACGGACGTGCCCAGGGAAGGCGTCCACGCTCGGAGGCAAGGTTGTCCCCGTGCAGTTTGTGCAGCCCCAGTTGAAACGAGTCCATTGCATTCTACCCAGCCCTCTGCAATGCGGATGTATTTTAATTCTTAAATTCTTTATGGAAGAGCTTTGTAAGTTCAGCTCATTTAACCTTGAATTTATTTCACAGTTTAAGTTTACAGGTCTAGATTAGGATCGCCCCCACCCCCAGAAGAGGCATTCGGCTTTTCCATTTAATATATTTTTTACAAAACCACTGCCCCGTAGGTCAGCTCCCATTACACACTCCACACAGATCAGAAAGGGAAAATATTAACACCAATTTGTCGACTCGAGTTAAATAAAACTTTCTTGTATTATTCCTTATGTATGTTCATCTGGCCTTTTTCTAGGGGTAAAATGAGTTCTTCGCTTTAAAGCATGCAGCTAATCACTGAGCACTCGAGAGCATATTTGGTTAAGCCCTCGGTCCCCCTCTCTACTCCCTCCTCCCAAACTTAAAAAAAAGGCACTACACACAAAACAAAAACACTCACCATGCCAATCAAAACGTAGCTGTACTATACACAAAACAAATTTAACTATTCCAGACCACTGAAGTCTCGTAATAATCACCTAATTTCAAGAGTCCGGTTAAATTATTTGTAGTCACATATGTATTCACGTACTTACTAACAGCCACAGTGTGTGCCTTCTCCAAAAACTGCAAACCATGAATTAAACAAAACCAGCCTCATTACTAAAGTCAATCCCAACAAATGCATTGGCTGTAACATGCCATCCAACTGATTTATGTAGCAAACCAGGTGAGCCCAAACGGCCACATAAAATTCGATGTACCAGTGCAAGATCGCCATCATCGGACCCTCGATTGAAACTTAAAGGGCTTTCAACACACGCCTCCCACGATGTTCCCAATAACATTAATAATATAATAATAATAATAAGGGCTCATTTGCATGCAGAGTGCAACACGGGACCAAATCTGCCCGAGAATGCAGTTTAGTTACAGTACCGCAGCCACCCCCTACCTGAAGCTCCCCCCAGGTCCCTTGCCTTTCATGTAAAACTAGATCATGGTCGTGTCACTCGAGGTCAATTTATTCACTTGAGGTATCTCTACACAAATCTGTTTTTTCCACCCAACTAGGCAGACACGACTTTGCCTCAAAAGCCCTCTTTCAGGAAAGAAAGAAACAGCCTTACCGGACGCCGTGTTTAAAACCCTTCAGCTGCAGAATTATCTATAAACTTGACATTCACAGCCATTGCTTAAAACTGCAAGTCAAAGGATGTGTTGTGAGGAGCACTTACGTATTTCTTCTGAATGATATTCCTCTTGGGTCTTTCCTTGCTCATTCTGAGATCCAAATGCTGATTGCAAAAGGGGACAATTGCTTCATGAATTTAAAGCCGTCAGAAATTTGCAAAAAAATATCCTGGTGGTTTTTATTGTTGGTGGTGGTGGTTGTTCTTGTAATCCGACTTTTCTTCCTCTTTCCCCAAAGCCAGATTCGCCTTGAAATAAATCCGAAATTGGGAAGGAAAAAAAAAAAAAAAACAAAAACAAGAGCCAAAGACGAACGGAGCAAACAAAAAAAAATCACTTTAGTAAAACACTCATAATGGAAAATTTCCCCCGAAACACATACAACACAAAAAAAAGAAGAAAAAAAAAACCGACGCCCTTCACTCCCCCCCTTTTTTCCTCCAAAAACTACATCAGCGAAACGTGAAGGTCCTTAGTGTCTGATCTGTAGTTACATCTTGGAAAAGAAAAGGGAAAGATAAATAAAAAATGTTGGAAGTCACGTTTGTGCTGCAGCAGCAGTGCGAGAAGAGTCAACTCCAGCGGCGGCGGCGGCGGCGGAGCACCACGGCGAGGGCTCGCCGAGTCTCTTTTTTCCAAGCGCCCTGACCAATGAGAGAGAGGCTATCCAGCCCAACTTTAAATGGACTCTGCTTTTATACAAGTTAGGGCTCCTCGGCTAATTCCTCGCCGCACACCAGCCGAAAATTCCCACCGCTCAGCCACTGGGGGCCTGCCTATCCCAGCGCCCACCGCCCCTAGCCCGGTCTAGAGCACTCCCTCATCCCTGTCCGGTACGCACTCGAAAATCCTTCACAAACCCTTTCTGGACACGTCCTTCCAGATAGCTCCCACGCCGAGTCCAGGCGTGGAATTGAGAGAGACTCCCTAACTCAATGCATGGCACGCTCCGTCGCTCCACCTCAGCCCCTTTCCCCGGCTTGCCGCTCAGCCCACAGCCGCCAGCCGCGACCCCCAACCTCTGCCCTCGTGCCTACCTGCAGCCGGGCAGCTGGGGATCAGTGCCCCAGGACGCCTGGCCCCGGGGAGCACCACCTATTCCCGGGGCACCTTAGAATGGTCCCCTTGATCTTCTGGAAGTTGTAGTCCCCCGACTACAAAATGGCTATGGCCACGGGAGCTGGGAACTACAATTCCCAGCGTGCCCCGCGGGGCCTGTCACTCAAATCTCCTCCCTCCTCCCCCTCCTGCTCCCCGCCCCCTCCCCTCGCGGGCCCTGCCAACAAACGCTTGGACGTGTCCCGCGTGCGACACCGCGAGAGGCTGGCTCGGGATTGGCCGGCGGAGCGTGTGGTCCGCGAGCGAGGAACTCCCCGCCCGGCCCGCGCCCCGCCCCCACCCGCGGCGCGAACCGCCTGTGGAATCGAGGAACCGCGCGGGCGGCCGGCCGGCGGGGACTCGAGGCTCCGGGGGTGGCCCCACAGTGCTGCGGGGGACGGCGCGGGGGCGGGAAGCCCTCCTGAGGGAAACTGGGCCGCGCACCAGGAGGAATCCTCGCCCGCGGCTCCTGCCGGCGGCCGGTGTCACCTCAGGACAGCGTCTCCCTCTCTGGTCGCCAGCGCGCCGCGGTCGGCCCGGGTGCTCCGAGGTCACTGCGCCCCGCGGCGGCTCACGGCCCCACGCGCGCGGCTGCGGCCACCAGGGCGTCGCTGGGGGTCCGGGAGCAAAGCACCCGGCTGTCCTGGAGGACACCGGGGCGCCCTGGGTGTCCACGGCCCGGGCGGCCGCGATCGGCACGACAACGCAGGGCAGAAATAAGTGGGCTCTGGAGACCGAGACCCTGAACTGGCCGCCTGCGAGGAGGGGCTTGGAACACTGAGGCCACCTACGCGGCCCGGGCCCGGATCGCTAGGTCGCGGCCCGGGGACGCGCCCGGCCTCGGTATTAATAGCTCGCCCGGGCCTCGCGTCGCCCTCCTACATTGTGAATTTCCTGGGTTTTAGGTGTGGTTTTTAGAGAAGTGTTTCTATGCGATCTGTCACGCAAACATGGGAATAAAGAGACGCAGGGCTCCCTGTGCAGCTCAGTGTCTGTGCCTCTCCCAGCGGCCCAGTTCAGCACGGTTAGGTTTCGTTTGCCCCTCTGGTGGAAGACGTGACGGCGCTGCTTAGAAGGGCCCAAGGATCTGGAGGTCAGAGGCCCGGGCTCAGCAGCGCCCGGTTGCTTTCTGCAGGGTAACCAATGGCCTCTCCAAGCTTATTGGGGGTCCTCATCTGCAAATTACTGGCACCCAGGCCTTGCGGGGATGATTAAGATAGCACAAGCGACGCGCAGGAGGAGGCGCATTATTGGAAGCTTTTGAGTGAGATAAAATGCCTTTTTTAGGACCGGCGAGATGGCTCAGTAGTGTAAAGTTCTGCTTAGGCAAGCTTAGATAACTGCAGGGACCAAGCTCCGGTTCGATCCCTAACACACTGCGCCAGCCCCACCCCCCAGGGCAAGCTGAGCCCACCATTAAAAAAAAAAAGCCTTTTTAAAAAGTCCTTTTAGTTATTACTGTACCCTTTCCAAAAACCAGAACGCTTTCTAAAATGAGATGACCGGGCTGATGAGATGGCTCAGCCGTCTAAAGCGCATGCGTCGGAAGTTTGGGCCAGCGCAGGGACTGCAGCTCGATCCCAGGCACCACATGCTGCTCCGCCTTCCTCCCTCCAGGGAAGGCTGAGCCGGCTATAACAAATAAATGATAAACTTTAAATAAATAAATAAAATGAGATGACCTCCTAAGTTCCTGTCACAATCAAAGGTAAATAGCCTCTTGTGTCCTAGATATTCCAAAGCCTGTTTTGGTTTACTGTGGAGGATCAAGTAGCACACATTCCATTTTACAGTTCAGTTCTGACTACCCCAATGCCTTTAAGATTGGCTAGCTACTAGATGTTTCCAATAGACTTTGTAATCATTAGGATCAGAATACTGGAAGTGTCTGCTGTTTCATGTTTATAGTTTCCAGGCCCCACTCAGGACCAGGGCTCGAACTCACTACCTTGCACTTGCCAGGCAGGCACTTTGTTTTTTGATTTTTAAGACAGGGTCTGGCCAGAGATGTAGCTCAGCAAAATAAGCACCCACGTGGCAAACGCAAGGTCCTGAGTTTGATCCCAGGTGGGAGGTGGGGACAACACAGAGTCTGGCTATGTAGTCTAGGCCAGACCTGAAGTGCTTCAGCCTTCCTAGTGCTGGAATTCTAGGTGTGCACCACCACACCCAGCTACTGTTAAGGTTTTAAACAACTTTCTATAAATTGAGTATCAGATCTGTTGGCCCCCAGGCAGATGTCAAGTAATATAGATGAGTTTCCTTTTTTTTGGTGATACCAGGGATTGAACTCAGGCCCTTGCACTTGCCAGTCAAGCACTTATTCTGCGGAGATATTTCCCTGGCCCCTCATTTGATTATTTTTACTCGCCAAGTATTAGTCTGGACCTCCTCAAGTGAAGGAAGCCACATGCAGGGGTGCACACCTGTGCTCCCAGCACTTGGGAGGCTGAAGCAGGTAATTCCCAGTGAGTTGGAGGCCAGCCTGGAATACATAGTGGTGACTTTGAGGCCTGCCTGTACTCAAAACCAAAAAGCCAGCCGTGGTGTCACACACCTGTGATCCCAGCCCCAGGGAGGCTGAAGCAGGATGAGCCTTTTCGAGTTCCAGAGGAACCTGGGCTCTAAGATGAGCTCAAGGGTAGCCTGAACTACATAGTGAGACCCTGTCTGAAGAAGACAAAACACACACACAGACATACACAAAAGTGGGAATACTTCTCCAGCCACATTGATTCTGTGGGGACTGTGAGGACAGAGAAAGCCTGAAAATCCTGTGTAAAAAAAAAAAAAGCAGACAACCGGGTTTGGTTTTTTGTTTGGTTGTTTGTTTTTGTCTTTTTGAGACAGGGTTGCTATGCAGTTCAGGCTGGCCTTGAGCTCACTTTTGTAGCCCAGGCTGGTCTCGCAGTGATCTTCCAGCCTTAGCCTCCCAAGAGCTGGGGTAACAGGCATGTACCACCATGCCCAGCTTAACAGCTCTCCATTATGATACCTGCAAAAATGTGCTTTTTGTTTTGTACCTGGGAGAATGAACTCAGGACCTTGCACTTGCCAGGCAGCTTTACACCCCTGAACTATCTCCTTGGTCCAAAAAGACACTACAGTTAGCAACAGGGAAAAGGTTTACTAAACACAATGAGATGATGAGAAATCCCTGACTTGATGGAGGTACAAGGGCTTACTTAGTCCGAGGCACAAACACCTGCCTCTTCCCACTGCATCTTTACTGTCTTACATGCTCTAGTTTGGTTTTACGCTCCCAGCTTTTCTCTCTAAAGTGAGACTACAGGCCGGGGAGATAGCTCAGTAGAATAAGCACTTGCCTAGAAAGCACAGGATCCTGAGTTCAATCCCCAGTACTGCGAAAAATAAATAAAGTGGGACTTCCTGCTGAGCATGGTGGGGCATACCTGTGATCCCAGCATTGGGGAGGTTGAGGCAGCAAGAATGCCACTGGGCTACGTCATAATTCAAGACCAGCCTGGGTTACATCCTGAGTTTAAAGCCAATCCATACTTTGATACTTTGTATCAAAAATAAATAAATAAAAATAAGCTTCCTAAAGTTAGGAATGGTATCTTTCCCCAAAGCTCCAGAACCCTGATCAGATTTGGCAGGCATCCATATATATTCAATGTTGAATATTTCATCCAGATTCTAATGCCCAGTTAATTTACTAAGATGATCGCCAAGCATTTTTTATCTGCTATAATCTCCAGTTCCATTTGGGTTGTCTGTTGGTGTGTTTGTTGTTGTTTTTTATACTATGGTCGGCTCAGCCTGCCCTAGGGGTGGGGCTGGTGCAGCCCATGGTGCTGGAGATCAAACCTCGGTCCCTGCCTATGCCTAAGCTTGCCTAAGCAGGTGCTTTAGACCGCTGAGTCATCTCACAGGCCCTTCTGTTTGTTTTTGAGATAGGGTCTCAGCTTTGGAGTTTAGGCAGGCCTTCAACTATTATATAGCTCAGGCTGGCCTGCAATTCATAGCTATCTGGCCTCAGCACAGCCTCCAGAGAACTGAGGGCACAGGTGTGTGCCCCACCCGTGGCATTTGCTCAGGGTTCTTTTTGGTTGTTTTGGTACCGGGAATCAACTCAGGAACTTGCATGTGTTTCGCCACCGAGCTAGTCTCGCACAGTTTTCAAGGCCCCAACTCCTAACTGCCAGCTTCGCGTTTCTAAATTCTCACTTCCCCTGATACTTCAACCACATCATTTGAACTTTAGTTTTTCATTGGCTATTTTGTGATTATATCATCTCTGTATTTTGTCCCTCTCAATTACATTGAAATGTTCATGGGGTTGTGACTAAAACCTCGGACTGAGGCAGCTATTGGCAGTGATCCCTGGATAGGAATCAGATGTTTCCAGTATCAACTCTTTAAGCGAGCTTAAGCTGTCCCTTTGACCCGTGGGTAACTCAGGTCTTTCTTTTATAAAATAAGAGAGTTAAATTCAGTCACTGTGGACGTTTCTGGATCTAAGATGCGCCAGTTCTGCTTTGACCTTTGCACTGTGCTGCCTTCTTCCCGAGTGCTGACTGCTAAGTAGAGTTAAATCCACATTTGTTGAGTTAGGATTCGCCAAGTTGCTTTACACATGTAGGTTACTAGCTTCCTATTATAACCTTATATTTACCTGTGAAAGCTAACAGTATCTTTAGTCTATATATCTTTTTTTTTTTTTTTTTGTCTTTTTGTGACAGGGTCTCGCTATGCAGTTCAGGCTGACCTTGAGCTCACTTTTGTAGCCCAGGCTAATCTCGAACTCACATGGATCCTCCTGCCTCAGCCTCCCAAGAGCTGGGATTACAAGTGTGTGCTAACATGCCTGGCTATCTATACATCTTTTGATGGTATTTAAAACACAATCTTAACCATTTAATTTAATGTATGAGACAATAGAGATTAAATATTTATTATTAGGTTGTAGAGATAGCTCAGTAATCTAAGTGCCTGCCTGGTAAGTGTAAGGACCCAGGTTTGACCCCCAGTACCACGTTTCATTCCAGCCTGCATGCCAAGCCACCCACCAAAACCAGGCACAGTGGCACACACCTGTAGTCCCAGGGCCGGGGAGGCTGAAGCAAAAGGATCACTGCTAGTCTGATAGCAAGACCCTATACCAAATAAAGATTTTTTAAAAAAATGTTAAGTATTTAGGGCCAGCAAGGTGGCTCAGTGGTCTAAAGCGCCTGCTTTGGCAAGCTTAGGCAAATGCAGGGACCGTGGTTGAATCCCTGGCACCACATGCTGCGCCAGCCCTACCCCAGCACAGGCTGAACCGGCCATGACATAGATAGATAAATAAATGTTTAAAAAAAATTTAAGGGGCCAGTGAGATGGTTCAGTGGTCTAAAGCGCCTGCTTAGGAGAGCTCAGGCAACTGCAGGGACTGCGGTTCGATCCCCGGCACCACATGCTGTGCCAGCTCCACCACCAGGGCAGGCTGAGCCAATCATAAAATAAATAAAGAAACAAGCAAACAAATAAATAAAATAAAATAAAATAATCTTTAAAAAAAATTTAAGCATTTATTATTGCCCTGATTCTTTCCACATGAAGATGAAATATTAGGATGTTATGATTTAGCCTGGTATGGTGCCTAAAGCAGAAAGGTCATAAATTCAAGGCCAGCTTGGACAATTTAGCAACATATTGTGATCCTATCCAAAAATTTTAAAATTTTTTAATTGGCTGGGAAGGCAGCTCAGTGGGAAACCCTGGATTCAATCCCCAATACTACAAAAGAAAAAAGAAAAGAAAAGCTATGATCTTCCAGATCACACATCCTACAAATAATAGACAGGAATCAAACCCATGATCCTTGTTCCACGAGGCACCTCTGTGTGAGCCACCTCCTCACTTTCTCCAAAATGTGACCCAAGATACATCATCTCAAGGCGCTAGAAGTGGCTGGAAAGAAAAGGGTTCTGTGGTGAAATGACATTGGGAACTGGTAATGTATATAAAGGAAAACTGATTATTTTAGGGTTTTAAACACTCCAAGTGGGTGGATCCCAGCGTTCAGGAGGCTGAGGCAGAACTGGCAGAGTTCAAGGCCAGCCAGAACTACAAAGCAAGCCTCGGCCTCAAAAAAACAAAAGTACCAAAGGACCACAGTATCTTCCAACCTTTATTTTGAAGAGTTGGTTCCTGCAGGACCATCTCAAGCCTCAGGTGCTTTCCAAGTAATGAACTTATGGGTCTGAAGCGATTGCTGGTGGACAGTATTTCTCCTAAGTCCTGAACACCTTATATTAAGTTTCTGTTTCTATTTCTTTTCCCTCCTCTCCCCACCCCCTTCTTTTCTTTTGTACCAGGAACTGAACTTAGGACCGCACGCTTGCCAGGCAGGTGTTGCGCCCTGAGCTAAATCCCAAGTTTCTAATTTTATATAAGCCTCGCTTTGTGTGGGAGAGGGAATGACACAAAGCTTATAAATAACTGCACCCTTGCACTCAGAAGGAGGGTGCTTCCAGGGGAAGAGCGGAAACCCACTCAAGTGAGGTGGGCGACATCATCTCCCCACAGACTCAGAAGGAAGCCCAAGGGCACAGCCAACCTCAGAGTGGGTGAGGCCAGGAGCAGTTCCTTCTTCTTGCAACTCCCTGAATCGGCAGGCTCGTTTGTCAAGTCTCAATAAAACATTGTGGCACAAATCAGTTACAACCAGACAGTGTTTGAAAATCTACTGGCTAGCCAGGCGTGGTGGCACACGCCTGTAATCCTAGCACTTGGGAGGCTGAGGTAGGAGGATCAGTAGAGTTCGAGACGAGCCTGGGCTACAAAAGTGAGCTCAAGGCCAGCCTAGACTGCATAGCGAGATCCTGTCTCAAAAAAAAAAAAAAAAGAAAGGAAATCTACTGGCTGTCCCCCTTGTTTCATGCCTATAATCCCAGCATGTGGGAGGCTGAAGCAGAGAGATACCTGCAAGTTTGAGGCCAACCTGGGGTACACAGTGAGATCTTGTCCAAAAAAATCCTAAGTAAATTGAATAATAATCAAATAAAATGGGGGCTGAGGAGATAGCTCTGTGGCACAAGTGCCTGCCTGGCAAGCGCAAGGTCGTGAGTTCGAACGCTGCTCCCATGAAAAATAAATAAATAAATAAAATATTCTTTTTTTTTTTTTTGGTCTTTCTGAGACAGGGTCTTGCTATGCAGTTCAGGCTGGCCTTGAACTCACAACTATCCTCCTGCCTCAGCCTCCTGAGCTAGGATTACATGTGCCACCACACCCAGCTGTGTTCTTTTTTCTTTGCAGAATTAGGTATTGAACTCAGGTCCTTGAGCTTGCCAGGTAAGCGCTTATTCTACTGAGCTATCTCTATTCTGACTATTCTGCTCCAGTTATGTCTCATATTATTGAACGAGAGCTGGTCCTGATTCAGAAACTGGGAGAAGGCAGCCACTGGGAAGCCTGTAGTTCCTAAGAACAGAAGCTGCTGTTCATCATGAGCCAATTCTGTGCTGGGGAGGAGGAAACTAATTTATCAGGGATCTAACCCAGGGGGTGATCATGAGGAATCCAGGGTACAGAAATGACACGGCTACCCGATCTAAACAGAAAAAGAGGAGGTGAGCAGTAGCAGTGGGGACGCTTCCAGCTACCAAGTGAAAAGGCTGCCTGCACTTTGGGAAGCTGAGGCAGGAAGATCTCAAGTTGGAGCCCAGCCTGGGACACAGGGATTTGTGGAGAACTTGTCTCAAAAGAAAAAGAAAGAAGAAAAGGGGCTGGGGCTGGGGTCAGGGCTCTTTGTGAAGGCGACTGCAGAGGTGGGCTGGTGGGTTGGCGCACTTGAGGGGCGGGCTCTGCGCATGCGTGCACACACGCCCCTCAGAGATGGCAGGTGGAAACGGGGCTGGGGACGACCTGGTTCACCCAAGTGCAAAAGCCAGAGGCCTAGGGCTGGCGAGTGACTCAGCGGTCTAAAGTGCCGGCGTTGGAAAGTTTAGGCCACCGCAGGGACCAAGGCTTGATCCCCAGCACCACATGCTGCGCTAGCCCCAACCCCAGGGCAGGCTGAGCCGGCCATAACACAAACAAATAAATGAGGTTTAAGAAAATAAAATAAAATTTATAAAAAAAAAAGCCAGAGACCTAGTGTCAGGGCACAAATGATGTCATCTATGTATTTCCCTCCCTCTTTCCTTCTCTGTTTCCCCATGCTCATCTCAGCACCCCTTTCTCCCATAGGCTCCAAGCAGCCATGGAAGATGTCTCCAAAGCAAACTCTTCCCCCATAGCTGTGGGCTGGAGCAGAATTTGTTATGAACACACAAGGGAGAAAACTCACAAAAGGCAGCAGCGCTCCCCACAGCGGGCCACACAGGCGAGCGTGCTTCTCCCATGGGAGCCCAGAGGATCGTGAGCCCCAAGCGAGTCCACATATCCAGTGACTCTGCCCCCCAACCTCCCCAGCCTGAGGGTCTTCAAGACCTACCACCTGGGGGCTGGCGAGATGGTTCAGCCGTCTAAAGCACCTGCTTAGGAAAACTTAGGAAATGGAAGGACCAAGGCTCGATCCCTGGCACCACATGCTGGTGCCAGCCCCAGGGCAGGCTGAGCCGGCCATAATACAAAATAAATAAATAAATCTATTAAAAAAAAAAAAAGACCTGCCACCTGGCTGCGTCCTGCACAGACCCTCTACGCATTACTATGACTGCTGTACCCCTAGACTAAAGCTGGGCCTGTTCCCGCCAAACTGTGACATCCACACAGTTCAGGAGCTGCTTCCAAAACCTTAGCAAACACCAGGGCCACCCTCGTCTTTGATCCTGTGTGGACACAGTAAGAAGAGACGAGACTCAGGCAGAAGCGCTTGCGCTTCAAGGAAATGTGGTGGGTGACTGCTTTCCAACTTTTTGTTTTTCTCTCAGTTGTCAAGCATTCTTGGGGAAAAAAAATATATTTTTGTTGAACTTGTGATAACAATGTTAAAATGAGGGTCAGGGATGGTGGTGCATGCCTGTAAAGCCAGCACTCTGGAGCCTGAGGCAGGAGGATCGCTAAGGCCCGCATGGACCATGCAGTGAGCTCAGTCTAGCCTGCCTGGGCTACTTTGAGAGACTGTCTCAAAACAAAAACTAAACACCAAGTGGCTGGGATTACTGGCACACATTCCCTGGCCTGTTTTTTTGTTTGCTTTGTTGTTGTTGTTGTTTCGCGGTACAGGCATTGAACTCATGACCTTGCACTTGCCAGGCAGGCATGGAACTATCTCCCCAACCCCCTTTTTTTTGTCTTTTTGAGACAGGATCCTGCTCTGCAGAGCAAAAAAACAGGCCAGGGAATGTGTGCCAGTAATCCCAGCCACTTATTCAAGGTGAAGATTTTTCCAGGTAATGGTGGCACAGGCCTGTAATCCCAACACTCAGGAGGCTGAGGCAGAAGGATCATTAGGCCTCAGAGAGCAGCTGGGGCTACATAATGAGTTCAGGACCAGCCTGAACTATATAGCAA
>PVKN010020007.1:0-16126 GCA_004027915.1 Capromys pilorides | reverse complement strand
TTGTCAACTAGTTCAAAAGAAATGTTCTGTACACTATATCAGTTTCTAAAATATTTAGTATCTACCATCAGTGCTACTCAATTTTTGGAGAGCAAGACAATAATTTAATTTTTTTTCTTTTGTACTAAGAAATGCATCCAGAGACTTCTTATTAAGGTCCACATTATGCATTTAGTTATTAGTCTTTTTTATTCCAAGCCAAAGTCTTTTTAAGTCACCTGACTGCACAGGCTGTGCCGGAAGGAGAGTTTTCTTTATTCAGCCTCCTATAGTTCTGGGAATATAGGCATTTGCTTCTATGCCTGGCCCTGGATAAATGCCATATAGAACAGAAGGATATGATTTGGGCAGTGATAATTTAAGAAGAGAGATAATTGGTAAATCACAGACTAAATTAAAGCACAAATTAAACCAAATTTTTAATGCAGTGAACATGTAGATACAACTTTCCAGAACCTGTAGGATGCAATAAAATCTATCTTAAGAGGAAAATTTATATCAGTAAATTTTCACATCAGGGAAACAGAATGAGCCCTAAGGAACAATGGTACACAGCATAAGATCCTTAAAAAAGAAGAGTAAGTGAAGTCCAAAGCCCAAAGAAGGCATGGAATTGTAAAGATCAGAGCAGAAATTAACGCAATGGAATTGAAGAAAATAATACAAAGAACTAATGAAAGGACAAGCTTGTTCTTTGAAAGTATAAACAAAATTGATAAACCCCTATCCAACTTTATCAAAAGAGAAAAAAGTTCAAGTTCATTCAATAAGGAATTAAAAGTTTGAAATCACTACAGACCTTATAGAAATTGAAAAGATTGTCAGTAACGACTTTGAAAACTTTTACTCTCTCAGACTGGAAAATACAGAAGTGCATATATTCTTAGATACTTGTGAATTGCCAAAGATAAATAAAGATCATGTAAAAATTCTGAATAATCCTATATCAGGGAATAAAATCGAAAGTGTAATTAAAAACCTGGCAACAAAGAGAAGCCCATGTCTGATGGATTGAGAGATGTATTCTACAAAACATTTGGATATTTAATGTCAACTCCTCAATGATATTGAAAGGAAAGCAATTCTCCCATGCATTCCAGGATGCAAGTATATGATACCAAAACCAGAGAAATATTTAACCAGAAAAGGAGAACTACAGGTCATTCTCCCTCATGAACACAGAGACAAAACCCTCAGTAAAGTACCAGTAAACAGAATGCAATAAATCCGACACATCACAACCAAGAGGAATTTATCCCAGGAGGGCAGGGATGGTTTAATATATGCAAATCCATAAATGTAATACACCACAGCAACAGAGACAAAGACAAAAATCACATGATCACATCAATATAGACAGAAAAGGCTTTTAAGAAAGTCCAACATTCAGTCATGATAAAAACCCTACCGACAATCAGAATAGTCTTTATTTCAAACTGATAAAAAACATCTATGACAAATCACCTGCCAACATCATACTTAATAGATAAAAACTGAAGCTTTCACTTTAAAATCAGGACCAAAACAAGACTATCCACTGTCATCAGTCCTATTCAATACAGTTCTGCAAACATTAGCCAGAGCAATTAGAGAAGAGAGAGAATGAAAAGTAATAAAGATTAGAAAGGAAAAAGTGAAATAATCATTATTTGCAGATGACATGATACATTGCATACAAGAATCCAAAAACTCCATCAAGAAACTTGAAGACGGATGGGAGGATGTATCAGCAGTGTAATTGCCTGCTTGGCAAGTGCAAGGCCCCAGGTTCAATTCCCAGTACTGCCTGCCCTGCCGGCTCAAAAGCCCTGGACATACAGTGCTGACTGGCAAAAGTGAGGGTGGTGATGCACCCCTGTAACCCCAGCACTGGGGATGCTCAGACAGGAGTATCGCTATGAGTCTGAACTGCACAGCAAAGCCCTGTATCAAATAAATAAACAAACAAATAAACAAACAAACAAATAAATAAATAAAATGAATATTTTTTAAAATTTTTAGATTTAATCATTAAATCTAGTAATGTAGCTGGATACAAAATCAAGGCTCAAAAATAAATACCGTTTCTATATACTAAAAAGGAACTCACCAAGAGAGAAATTGTTAAAACCAGGCCTTTCATAATAACATCCAATAAAATGAAATAGTTAGGAATCAATCTAACAGAGGAAGTAAAAGATATGTACAGTGAAAATTACTGTACTCTGGTAAAAGAGATCATGGAGGATTTCAGAAATAGAAAGATATTCCTTACTCCTGAATAAAAATAACCAATATGGTGAAAATGATCATGCTCCCCAAATTCTTATAAATAATGGCAGACACTGTGCTAATTTCATTTAGAAGGTTTTATGCAAGCATCCTTATGGCAATTGGCGGTCTGGTAATGAACATTTTGAAAGCTATCTACTCCTGGCTTCCTTCAGAAAGTCTCCACATAGTCCCATTTTAACTATAAGCTAATTTGAGGATCCTTAGTTCATGACATATTATTATTTAGGTTATTATTCCATTTAATGTCTTTCAGCTCTTTCAAAATCTTTGCATACATACACACGCCCATACACCAACACCTCTATGCACAAAGTATTTATCATCTTTATCTGTGATACAGTTTGTTCTATCAGGATTCTTAACATGCAAGTGACACTGTTAAATAGAATGACTCTTTACCATAAGGACTTTTAAAGTGTGTGTGTGTGTGTGTGTGTGTGTGTGTGTGTGTGTGTGTGTATGTAAAGGATTTCACATGTAGCTCAGACTCGTAGTGATCCTCCTCATTTTTGTCTCCCTAGTGTTGATATTACAGGCACCTGCCACCACACCAGGACTTCATCACAGGCTCAGCACTCTCGGGAGTGGGGCCAGCACCACATGCAGAGTCAAGGATCAAACGCTGGCCCCTGTGCTTACCTAAACAAGTGCTTAGTCCACTGAGTATACCACTGGCCCTATGTTAGAATTTTTAACAGCAGCTTTTAAGAAAGCAAGAAATTTCCAGGTGAAATGATATAATGAAGAATGAAAGAATATTTTCTTTTTGCTTTTCTCTGGATGACACAATGAATCACTCATTATCTTTCTTTTATCTTGTGTTTCAAACATAGTTAAAATGAGAACAGCTAGAAATATATGCACTTGAACTTTCCCCTGTACTTCTACACAAGAACAGACATGACAGTCTTTATTTAGCAGAAATGTTGCGTGCTTTGTTTAGACTGATAAAAGAATGTCTGGAGTCACTTTGATTGCTCTCTCTCTCTCTCTCTCTCTCTCTCTCTCTCTCTCTCTCTCTGCTTTTTTAGTACAGGGTCTACAGAGTCTCACTGAGTAGATTGCACTCATAGTGAACCTCCTGTTTTCAGCTTCTCAAGTGCTGGGATTACAGGTGTGCCCCACCAAGCCCAGTCTCAATTGCTGTCTCAGTGAGCCCTGGGGGCACCCCACCATGGCTTGTGGTGCGGGGAATTGAACTGTGATCCCTGTGCTCTGCCTAAAGCAGGCATTTTAGTCTGCTGAGTTATTGGGCCAGCTTTCAAAGGGGCCTCTCTCAAACTCTCTGGAAACCAAACTGACACAGCTCAGGAAACTGCTGGATTCTTCTGCACGATGCTTTGTGCATTCAGCACTGTGCTATCAAATGCCACTGTCAGTGCTTCTGTGGCCCAGACTCCAAGGCCAAGCGCCAAGCCCTTAATAAATGTCCAAGAAATCTAAGAAGAGAGGCATCCAGTGGACCCTGGAAGTCCCCAAGCCAACTACTTGCTTATCTTTTTTCTACCAACTGGTATCTTGTAGTGTGTGTTTTCTCATAAAAGTAAGACATCTTCTTTTGTTTAACTGACAAACACATCTTCCAGGAAGGGAAGGCATGAGTACAGTGTGGAACTTAATCCCTTCACATTAAGTCTTCTACAGTCCACGTTAGTCCCACCAAAAGACTATAGAACAATTGGGTAAAGAAACATTGCTGTTTGTTTATTTAATATGTTATCATATTTCATTGTTCATTCTTACCTTTGCAGCATATACTTATTGATCTAGATCTTTCAAGATGCTAAGAATCTATCAGGAAATGAAACTGACACAACTCTGACTGAACCTTCTACTGAGGAGGGGAATCTGAATGTGACCTCCCGAGAACAATAGAGATCTGAATGCATGGACAAATGTCTGCTAAAAGTCAAATGTGTGGGACGAGACCTAATTCATGCTACACAGAAGATTGATTTACAATGACAAGAGGCTACAGATGTGTTTTCTGCAGTCTCAATTTTTAAGGTCACGTGGTTTACCTGAAACATGATTGCTATGGCTTGTGTGTCTTTGTCCCCCCAAAGCCTCACATAGGTAACGGGGTACACCCGGCTTGAGTAGCATCGAGCGGCTTGAGGGGCGGGCCGTTAAACTAACAGCATGCACTGCCCCCCAAGTCTGCGGTCTCTTGGAGGTGAGGAGCAAGTCACCCTGGTGGGCCACAACCTCTCCTGCAGACCCTGTAGCGTGGGGTAGCGGTGTCTGTGATTGAGGCCACCTGTGATTAAGGCTGGGTGGACTTGCTGCATAATTCAGGATGTTTTAAACTACGCAGCTTCCAGTAACTGTAACCTAAATAAACCTTTCCTTCATTCATTTTGAGTGTCAGCTATTTGTCCCAGTGATGAGAGAAGAGTAACTAAGACAATGATGATTATATGTTTATGACAAAGCTTAAATAAAACTTCAGTTTTCTCTGATCTACATCAGGATGTTTTAGTTTCCTCTTTCGTGATCCAGGGTACACATTTCCCAAGATTCAGCTTTCACATGACACTGATTACAATTTTTTGTTGAAATATATCTTTCTATCTCAGATGATGATACAATGAATCAAAAGAAAGTAGGAAGATTCTGAAATAGCATTTAAACAATTGCACATGTAGACTTATATGTATGTAAAAGCAGCTCATATGGCAATTGATATTTGAAATAATTTATATGCTTTCATTTAAAGGTTCAATATACTATAAAAATCAATTAAAAAACTAAATATAAATTCTACCATTTACTATGTTCATTCTTCTACCAGATTTTACCTAATGTGTGTATGTGTGTGTATGTGTGTGTGTGTGTGTGTGTGTGTATATATAGTATATATATATATATATATATATATATATATATATATAATGTATATTTAAATTGTCAATATATTTTATAGTTCATCTGGAAAGGAGGTAATATTTGGATGATTATTTTTGATCAATAATTCCCAAAAGAAATATTTGAAATATTTAGGCAATTTCATTGCACTGTTTCTGACTTACAGGCAACTTACTGAAGATATTTTTTCAGCATTAGTGACTATTGAAACAGTTTTCTTCATTCTTGAGATATCCCCATTTTAAAACTAATGCTTTGGTTACATTACCTCAACAAAATAGGAAAGCAGTTCTATTCGTCTCACTTGTCCAGAAAGCTGAATATCCACTCCTACTGCCATCAGGCGACCCCAAGCCCACCGACCTGAGCATTGCTTGCATACTGCGTAGCTGCCCTTTGCCTCACTCACTGTCTTCCCAAAGGTCAGTCTGCTGTATGAAGTTCACACTCATGGGGAAAAAGTCTTGTTCATCCAAAATTCAGCAGCCACCATTAAACAACTATGTAAATTTTACCACTAATTCAATTGCTTCACCCTTTCCCTCTGTGCATTCTACAAAAGGTGAGAACATCTAGATTTTTCCTCCCAGCTCTGAATGTGACAGATAATATTGCATTAATTTCTGTCATTTGCAGACTAAGGTATCTTTTCTATACAAATTTAAATAAAAATGTATCTACTTGTGGTATGATTTTATTATTTTCTTTTTTTAAAAATGAATTTCCAGGCCTGCAAGATGGCACAGCACTCTAAAGCACTTGCTTAGGCAAGCTTATGCAACCGCAACCGCAGAGACCACAGTTGGATCATGCCATGCTGTGCCAGCCCCACCACAGGGCAGGCTGAGCCAGCCATAACATTAAAAAAAAGAGAGAATGAGAATGAATTTTCGATTGAATTGTTTGAGCTTTACTAAGCCAACTTGCAGATCTCATTATCTTGTTACCTGGCTTCTAAGTTTAACATCATCTTGAAGTGTCTACATCTTCCATTTCCTATTGGCTGTTATTCTTTTATTCACACATTAAGAAGTTACTTTACCAGCAATGCCTCCAGAGAAACAATTATACAGTAAGTATTCTCCAACATGACTGGGCTTCATTTAAGAAAAATGTTCTTAAGTCTATTGTTTCAATTTAGAACATGCTTTGAATGAGGAAAGTGTTAGACTCTCTAGCCAGAAAAGAAGCACTTCAAAAGAAAATAGGACAAGCCAAGGATGTCTACTGTCACTACCATTACCTCCTAGAGTCTGAAAACCTTTGGTCAGAGCAATGAGACAAGAGAATTAGGAAAGGAAGCAGCCAGACAATCCCTGTTGGAGACACAGCTGTGGATCCCAGCACATCTACCACCTAATCTCAGAACTGATAAATGGTTCCTGCCAGGTAGAGACATAGAAAATCAACACATGCAATTAAATAGCATTGCTATACACTAATAATGAGCCTGGCGAAAGAAAGTAGAAAAAACAATATCAGTCCAAGTAGCTTCTGGAAAAACTACACACTATGATTTAACTCAAGAAATGAAGTGAAGGACCTTATGTAGAGAACTATAGGAATCTAAAATTGAAAGCTAAGAAACATGAAAATGTATCATTTGTTCCAAGATAGGCAAATATACAGAGAGAGAGAGAGAGATGAGAGGGTGAGAGTGGGAGAGAGAATGTGAAATTTCCAAATTCAATTAACAAATACATTCTTACAGAATGAGATAAAAGCAATCTTAAAGTTCACAGAATGGGAAGACATCCAGAATAGCAAAGCAATCCTGGACAACCATATCAAAGTGAGAAGCATCACAATCCTAAATTTTAATTATACTCCAAAGTTATGGTGATAAAAACACTACGGCACCAGCACAAAAACGAACGCATGGGTGAATGGATCAAAAACAAACAAACAATGACAAAGGATGGGGCCGGGCAGATAGCTCAGCAAACTAATGTGCCTGCTTAGGCAGAGAGCAGGGATTGGGCCTTTGACTCCTTGGGTGCTGTGGCAGTCCCGCTCCCAGAGCACTCTGAGTGGGCCAATGAGACTGGATGTGGTAGTGTATGCCTGTAATCCCAGCACTTGGGAGGCTGGAAACAGGAGGATTTTTGTGAGTCTGATCTACACCATGAGACCCTGCAGACTCTGTACTACATACAATAAATAAATAAATAGATTAATGAAGAAAGAAAGAAAGAAAGAAAGAAAGAAAGAAAGAAAGAAAGAAAAAAGAAAGAAAGAACCTCAGACACATTTGACAGTTTGATCTCTGACAAAAGGACTAACCACAAATGCTCACAGGAAAGAACCTCTCTCCCAAATAGGGCTTTGGAAAACTGGCTATGCGCAGGTGACAGACTGACTCCAGGACCGTGTCTATCTATCACCATGTGCTCAATAATAAGCACAGAGTCTGTGACAGATAAAATAGGTGAAACTCTTGAAGACATAGACAAAGACTTTCTGAACAGAATCCCGATGGCACAGGAAATATCAAGAATCACAGATTTGGATGGAAACAAAATATTTTACACTTTAAAAAAACTAGGAATCAAACTCAGAACTTCATTCTTCCCAGAGAGATACTGTTGTAGCTGAGTTGTATTCCCAGCCCCTTATTTCAAATCCAGAAGACTGTGCAACAGCGTAGGAAACAATCAACAAAGGATATAGCTTACATAATGCGGAAAAAAAATTTGCTTGCTACTCCTCAGGTAGAAATCTATTATGCGCACAATACAAAAAACTCAAAACCAAGATCTTTACAAAATGTAACCAAACATCAATTCGATGTGTGCATCTAAATTGAATAGACAGCTTTTAGGAGAATAAATACAAATAGCCAACTAATATATACAGTATGGTACAATATACCCGACCATTAGAGAAATGCAAATTTAAGTACAGTACAAGATTCCATCTTACTCCATAAAGAATGGCTATGATCAGGAAATCAAATAATAGTAAACATTGGAAAGATTGCAGAGGAAGAAGAGGATTTTCTACATTGTTAGTGGGAATATAAAGTACTAAAGCCATTCTGGAGCTTAGTTTGAGGTCTCTCTAAAGAACTAAAAAGAAATGCCATTTTACCAGCTATTCTCTTTCTAGACATTTTCCTGAAAAGTTAAAGCACTCCCGCTACAGTCCTGTATGCACATCCATGCACATGGTAGTGTGGCTCATAAGATCTTTTGGTTACTGTAACACTGTCTGTTATTCTCGGGTCCTAACACCTGTTAATAGGGAATGGGAAAGGAAGTACGATGCTAGGTACTTGGGTGAGCTTCTGTATACTATACACACATACTAATGAACTAAAAATTTATAAATGTAAAAGATTATGAATATACCCCCAATGGAGAGTAGCAAAGCTTACATTTAAAATTAAAAATATATGAAAATATACATGACTCAGAATTGTATTTAAATGTTCTCTTTAATCTCAGAGAGCAAATGCTGCATTTGCTGGCAGTGATAGCAGTGGTTGGGCTCTTTAAATCTCTTACCACCAAAGCAATGTCGCTTTTTTCTTCAGGGCATTTGAGATTTCAACAAATAATCCAGAATTTTAAAGAAAGAAGACTATGGGTTATCATAATAATATACCACATTGCTCAAATACCTGCCAATAAAAATTATCTTAACTTCCACTGCTATTACTACATACATCCATGTGAGATAATTATACTGTAACATGCTAATAAAAATATTGTTTTATAGCCTTTGGAAATAGTTTAAATATATATAACAACAAAATAAAAGCACTTACGTAATGTTTCATGGCATAGTAGTTACTATGCAATATATTTAATTTAAAGTACCGTACTTCAGGGCCAGCCAAATAGCTCAGGAGATTAAAATGCTTGCAAGCAGGTGCAGGGGACAGGCGTTGGATCCCCCACCCTCCCATGCTGGCCCTGGCCCCAGGACATGCTGAGACAGCAATTAAGATTGGGTGTGGTGGTGCACGGCTAAAATCCCAGCTCTTGGGCGGCTGTAACAGGTGGATCACTACAGTTCGATCTAGTAGTGAGACCCTGAACATCCTGTAGATACTTCTCTAAAATAAATAAATAAATAAATAAATAAATAAATAAATAAATAAATAAAAGTACTGTATTTGGACAGCTTTTATTGGGGAGTATCTGTCCTAAAGGATAGAGAGATTCAATCAATATAAGTCTACTTATAGTTTTAGGTAGATATAAAATTATGTAACATAATAACATGATGTCTTGAATAAAGACATAAATGGATAAATTGGATAAAGAATATATTTTATAATTAGTATCACTCTCCTAAAATCCTCACACGAATACAGTTTACAGAACAGAGGGGAAAGAAAAAGTTCTGTTTTTTGTATGGGTTTTCTTTTCTTTTCTTTTTTTTTTTTGAGACAAATGAATATTCGCACATATTTCTTTCTTACATATGGTCATGGACATATCCGAAGTCCATAAAACAGGGACTAGATGTGAGAGTCACTAAATTGAGAAAGGCCTCTCCAATGTTTTTAAGACCAAGTTTACCGACAAACATGAACTAATTGGGTTATGATACCTGTGGGCTGTGGTGATGGACAGAGAAGTTCCCTGAGAAACCACTGCAGAGAGAGAAGGCCACATGACAGCTTGGCTGCCTGCGAAGCCAAAGGGGGGCATTTGGCCCAGGCAACAGTCACTTTTTTTTTTGTTTTTGTTTTTTGCCACGGAATCATTAAGCACTTGTTGGTTTGTTTGTTTGTTAAAGGAAGTTAGTAGCACGAAACCAAGAAGTCCAGTAAAAAGATTTTATTCCTTTACAACACTTTCAGTGTTTTGAAAATGTTTGGCTCCTGTGTTGCCAAATACACAAGGGAAAGAGTTAAGGAATCAGGGGAGTTGAGAACTTTGAGATCCCGTCCTCCAGTCTGGGAAATCATTTTACTACAGATTATAAGCAGGAGAACAAAGAGAAAAACAGCTATTTACAAGGAGTTTGCAAGACATTTCAGGATTTCCAATTCATTTTTTTAGGTGTTTTCTATTTTCACTAAGGTGCAACTTGTTTTATTTAAAATGAGAAGATCTCAAACATTTTGTTTAGAGAATAATAGTGAAATTTTGTGAATCTATGCAGTCATCATGAAGAACAAACTATTGACCTCCCTCATCTCCTGTAAGGTTTGTTCCATCCCTGTCTGTTCCTGTTGTCAGAGGCAACAGAGTGTAATGCTTTTGCAGAAATCTGAAACTGATATTTTAAATCAATGCAGTATTTCAGGAGTAATTAATTTATACTTCCATGTTTACCACAGTTATTGCACAAATATGCTGTTTTCCTCTGTTGGTGGACAATTACAGGGCTTTGAATTTGTCTCTCTTAGAGTTAGGTTTATAGACCTGCCAGGATTTTTGGATATGTGTGATTTTATTTACCTTTTATGGTACAGAAAAGTTTCAGAATTATTATCAAATCTCATAAACCGATGTCTATATGTTAGCATTTTTGTATTGTGTACTGATTTTATCTGTTTAACATTGAGAAAGTATATTCCTACATGTTTATTTTATATGTGTACAAAGTTTGATATTTCTATTTGATTCACTTATATGTGCAATTCATCCCCAGAGCAGACAGAAATGGACGTTTCTTATCACTTGTTTGGTCTTGTTAAGCCAATCGTATCAATGTTGCATCTGTGTTACGTCTCTTCAGGGCCACAGCATAAGGCGATGGATTGTATAAACTGAGGTCTCATTCTCACTCTTCTGTTATTTTCCAATGGTCTCACGTTATTCACCATAGTTTTGTAGAAAGTAAGAAATATAATTCTTCCATTTTTTCTATTAATATTATCTGGCTAAAATAAAACACTCCATTTTCATATATTTTCTTTCTGAACCAGGGATTGAAATCAGGGCCTTCTGCTTGCCAGGCAAGTGCTTATCCTACTGAGCTATCTTCACAATGCCTTTCATTCACATTTTAAATTCATCCTACTGAAAATTTTAAAACAATGTATGTAAATGGCTTTTTTCTCCCTGTATTTTAGGGCAGGGTCTACAGGGTGCTCAAGGTCTAATTATTAGATGGGACTTGTAGTGATCCCCTGTTTACAGCCTCCCAAGAGCTGGGATTACAGGTGTGCACCACCACACCTAGTCTCAATTGCCATTTCAACTAATCCTGGGGGCAGAGCCCACAGGGCAGGCCTGAAGATGGAACCCCTGGTCCCTGAACCTGCTTGCAAGTGCTTTAATCTGCTGAACTATTTAGCCAGCCCTTGATGGCTTTGGCTTATAATAAATTTATAGAATGATTTAGAGAGAATTAACAATTCAGAAGCTTTAAGGAGTACTCAGTGGTTGCATAATTAAATATTCCACAACATTTTATTTGTCTTCTGGGAATTCAAACACATATGTGTTGCCATGTGTTGGTAGTGCACAGAATTAAAATGTCTTGTGCATACTCTCCATTGTGCTTATTGAAATATAAACAATTCCTGTTCATTTTTAGTCAAGCTCTCAAGACTCAGAGGGAACATCGGCTACTTTGGCAATTATAAACAAACCTGTATAAATGTTTGTTAAAGCTAAAAATTGCCTCACTGCATGATCCAGCAATCACAGAGCAGTGTATTCCTGCAAAGGAAGTGGAGGCAGGGCACCGTCAGAACTTCTGCATGCCTGGGTCTGCCCAGGCAGAATTCCCAAGCACCGAGAAGTAGCCGTAACATAAGCATCCGTCCCTGATGAATATATGAAGAAATGGGACGTACGCGCATCAGGAAATGGTATTCTGCTATACACACGAATGGAATTCTGTCCTTGTGACAGCAATGAGGACTGGAAGGTCATTCATGTCAGGTGAAAGTGAGCCAGGCGTAGTAAGGCAAATAAACTCGCCATGTCATCTGTGGAACTGAAATGCCTGACCTCATATAGGTGGAGAACGGAAGTCACCGCCAGACACCCGGAAGAGGAAGTGGAGGGCGGAAGCGGTGTCAGGGATGTGCAGCTGTGGTGAGCGCCGATGTCCTTCTGCATAGGGTGGCGAATGCGGAGAACAACAATGTGAGGTGCACTTCGAGAGAATTACAAAAGAGGACGTTGAGAGTTTTGTCCATGAACAAATATATTCTAAGAGAGATGACTGCTTTTATTTTATTTTATTTATTTATTTTTTATGGCAATAAGAATTGAACTCAGAACCATGCATTTGCCAGGCAAGTGCTTATTGTACTGAGCTATTTCCCGGGCTCCCAATTGCTTTAATTTTAACACTGTGTATTCTATTTTTATAGCAAAACACCACATGGTACCCCATAATTATGTAGAATTTTTATGTGTCAATTTAAAAAATGAAAAAAAAATTGCATCCCACTCTCTCTAAGGCTCTGGGAACTTATTGTGAAGTGTTTATTTGTTAATCACATTTGTTTTTAATTTCTGGTGTTGCCCTAGGCCTTAAAAAGAACTGTATATTATTGTTACAATTCATTATCCATCTATGCACATATTTTCTAGCCATTTCTACCATTCTTTTTCCATAATTTCCCTCTATTACACTGTTGACTATTTTCTTCATTTGATTATAGCTGTGTTAAAGTTCTTGTTCATTAATGTCAACATTTGGACCAACTCTAAGCGAGATTCTGTGCCAGTTAGCAATTTATTTTTGTCTCAGCTCCCAGTCGGCTGTTTATTCCTCTACCTGCAACATTTAAGTTAGAATTCATAAGCATTTGTCCTTTGTCAGCTGGCATGTTGGTTGGGAAGCATACTAATTATTCAGATGTTGTTGCTTGTGGTAAGTTTCAATGACACAACCTTCAACAGTTTCCTAATCAATTCTGAAACAGTATACATCTCTATTAACTCTGCAGCCACCTTTTGGACAGACCCTGTCAGAGAGCACGGGGCCCATACCAGCACCCCTGCCCTCAGTGTCCTATTGTCTGCCTCTGAGTAGGACAATGTTGGGATTTTCTGCAGCATCGTGGCTGCAGCCACTCCACCTCCAGGGAAATCTGATTCTCAGACGATGCATCAAAATCTTCCAAACTGCTTTTTAAAATTCTGCACATCAGCCCTATTTGTAGTTCTGTGTTGCAGTTCTTTACTCCTTGTACTTTCATTTGTACTTTACTGTGAATGTTTTTGCTGGTTAGAGAACACTTATTGTCTGTCTACTACTTTCCTGATTCATATATCTTGTTTGTTTGTTTGTTCATTTATTTATGTCTGAATTGGCCCCCTGCCTGACAGAATTATGGTTGTGGAGGTATCATGACGTAGACCGGTACCCATGAGAACTGGAAATGGGTTCTTTGTGTCTCTGGCTTTCAAACTGTAACCAAGATCTTTGGTGGTTTAAGTGTATATGCTAATCACCTGGATGTAATGACATAGCTGTTAATTACATTGTGATCTGTGGTTTATTACCCTAATATAACAAGCACAGCACATACCTTGAGAGTGCTGTTCATTGCTTTTTTGAACGTGAGGGATGAAATGACATCTAGAGCAACTTACAAGGCCTGTGGTTAAGAGGAGTTATTGGCTGAAAGTTTTGTAGAAAGTGTCAGCTATTCCGGAATGCTCAGCTTAAGTCATAGCTCTTAAGGACAGTCCATACTTGAAAGAACATAAAAAATGCATCATGCTTCTTTTCTCGTCACTACAGCTCTTCTAGTCCTCTCACAACATAAAAAATGTAAATGCAACAGTGGCGAACAATGTCAGATCAATGAGTTTGATCTCGTTAGTTTTCATGTTAATTTAAGTTCTAGACTGGGAAAGTCTACAACTTGGAAAGGGGAAATCTGGTGGGCTCAGATAAAACCAATAATCTTTGTCCCCTCTTTCACTCTGAACCATAGTAGTTAGTAGAGACCTTCCCACATTGGAAGAGACAAGAGATTCTCTCCTCGAGAACCTTTGGTTTCAAGCAGGGATGGATTATTTTATACACTGTAGGTGCCTGTTCAGTTGAGTGAATTTTGGCTTCAGAGGTAGCCTACGTTAAAGGACCTTAGAATGCTGGCCTTTACCGGGCATTGCATAAATGGAGAACCCAAAGCTTTGTACTTGGGTTTCTGCTACTTCATGTAAGAAGCTATGAAATGTGCTCCCTCTCTGGGTGTTGAATTACTAGAAAAGGAGAACCTGCATCCCAGCATTCACTCTAGTTGCCCCCCTTCCTACGCCACATATGCCCATTTGAAATGCTGCTACAGTAGGGCTACTACTTTTATTTTTCATCATCAATGCCCAGACAAGGAGAGGACAAATGACAGTAGCTCATTAGCATTGCCACAAACAGCATTTCAGAGCAAAATTCACTGCTGATAAGAACACCTGAACTGGAGGAATAATTTTCTTTATGCAATTAACCAATGAGAAAATATATTCCAAGAGCACACAACCTCTGTATTATGTATACAATACTTCTCAAGTAAAGTTGCTTCTAGAGAGTGAGATCTTTCAGTTGTTTTATTTTTCACCAAAATAATTCTTCCTATCAAAATTATTTTGGTAAATAGTTTCCTAGTTAAATCCTCTAAGAACTGTATTTTGTGCTTATAACTCGCAACAGACTTTCTCATGCCTTGATTCTTTGCCATTAGGAAGACAATAAAAATTTAGATTTAAAGAGCTTCTTAAGAGCTCCTTGTAAGTATAAAATAAGTAAAAGTAGACCCTGTTTGGAATAAAAACTATATTAATTGGTGGTTTAATGTTATAAGGAAGCATAGAATAATTCTTGTTGAAATTAACAATCATAGTTATCTATTATGCATCAAGTAATTTTATGTGTGAGCACAAACGTGCGTAAGAATACAACATCGCATTCTCTCAAGCATTTCATGGTAGTTGGGAAAACAACTGTTGCCAAAATAATGTAAGCAGTTTTATATGCAATATACATATTCAATGTGTTTGACACTACATATGTTCTGCTACTTCATGTAAAAAGCTATGAAATGTGCTCCCTCTCTGGGTGTTGAATTACTAGAAAAGGAAAACCTGCATCCCAGCATTCACTCTAGTTGCTGCTGGTGCACACTCCATATGCACATTACATTGCATGACATACACATACATGTGCATTTAATCTAAACTCTGTTTCCCATTCTGTGAATTACCAAAGAGCAAAACTATCATCTGAGGAAAAGAATAGGAAAATAATAGTGTATAATGGAGTAAACACAACAAAATGCTAAGAGACAATATTTTAAATAGAATTCATGTTCCTGCAAAGTACATTGAAACAAAGCATATAATTAATAAGCATATAATTAATTAAATAGATAAATGCTAAAATGTTGCTAAATATAGAGCTAAATGAAAGCTAAAAATCTCCATTACTTACACCACAACTACTGAGGAAAACAGTGTGTTCCTTCAGTCATTCTCTGGAAAAACAGAAAACTTTTAAAAATCATTTTTTGTGCGCTATAGTTTGTGTCTAGCTGTCTCTCCAAAGCTTCCTGTAAGTCCTGGGACAGAGGCAGTGGAGGAACAGCAAGTGAGGGGCAGGGCTAGAAGACCAGGAGGGGACCAGAGGGGCAGACTCAGAGAAGCCTGAACCACTTTTTTTGTTAAAGATTTATATTCATTTTAATGAGAAAAAAATACCAATGCAACAGTTTCAAAACAGATCAGTAGGACAGTTATAATAATTAATACATTACATATTGTGTTCATTCATACTAGTTATTTAAAGGACAAGATGCAGACATGATATCTTTTAAAAACAATATTAGTACAAATCTTTCTCCTCATTAATCTAAGAGAGCGTAGCTATATTTCTATTCTAATATATATATACATATGTATATATGTATATATCCTTTGTTTATATTCCCTTTTTTGGTTTGGTTTTGTCAGAAATTGGTGCTCCATTGCTGTTAAAGGGGCTGTATTTGGAGAAACCTTTAAAAGACTTCATGCTTGCTGCCAGTTTAAATATTGTAGATATTTGAATTCAGCGAAAT
>PVKN010020005.1:5785-16215 GCA_004027915.1 Capromys pilorides | reverse complement strand
ATATGTAACTTTTGTATATGACAAGGTCAGTCAGGTCCCCTCAGGGTTTACCCTGGAACCATGTACCACAGTTTGCAAAACTTTTCTCAGTGTCGGCCATCTGGATGAATCACGGCCAATGTATTCCAGTGACACCCATGCTGCTGGTGTCTGACGCTGACTATGTGATGTTAGGCTGTACTGGTAGGTCTTGATGTGGCCTCTGAGCCTTTCATATTCTAAGAATGTATTGATGATTACAGGAACAAATTTCCCAGAAATTAGACAATTTGCAGCCTTAGATGTGATACCTGATGGATAATTAATGCTTTGAAATAACCCTTGATAGTATTGAAGAGAAGAGAGTGCTAAGGACCAGTGATAAAAATGCCTGGAATATTTTGTTTGCTGCTGTTACTTTAGGAAAATCAGAAGAGAGATTAGTTTAGCAGGTGGCGAAGAGTCTGTGCCTCTGGTAAACCTTTCACTCTTTGGAAAAGCAAGATTTCCTTTGTGTCCTCCAAGCTCCCTTCCAGTTCTATTGTGTTTGCCATGTGCAGATTTTTTTCCCAGATGTTTTGAGGTGAGATGGATGCAGAGAGCTGAGCAGCCTTGCTGAGGGTCTGATCCAGCCAGTACCAGCTGGTTGCACACTGGTGGGTTTGTCCCTGGAGCCTAGTGCTGGACTGTGAAGAAAGAGGCCACCCATACTGTGGTGGAACTTATAACCCAGGTTCTACAACAGGGAACATCAAGAAGAAAGGAAATGGAGAAGGAAACTGAAATTATTCTGTGGCCTTGCCTCTCTTCCCAGGCTTTAGTTTCATGGCTTCAGCTGCTCTGGAGGAGTCTTTTCAAAGATTTGTTTTATAGCATCCTGTAGGATTGTGCTTGATTGAAGATCAGCTGAGGCCCAGTCAGATCAGAACTCCATAATTATTAGCTTCTTCTTACAGAGATTTAAAGTGGAATTAAGTGATTAGAAGTGTCTAATTGCTTATGGACTCCCTTTATGACACTGGCAGGTGCAAATGGCTTTTAAAGACTGCTTTCTCCTGACCCCCAAAGCACATGCAGCAGCCCAGGTGGGATCTATGATGAGCCTGCAGCTGCTGTGGGGTTTGACTTCCCTGACCATGACATCTGTGATTTGGTTGAAGCCACTGATCGCATTCTTTGCCAAATGGGAGGGAAGGAAGATAATGGAAATATTTCAAATAATATTAGAAAACTCTTAACCTGAATTCTCAGGCAATAGTTTGATTTAAACACTATGGAAAAAAAGTCAGGAGACCTGAGTTCAAATCCTTTCTCTATTCATGCTTCTTTCATGAGTCGTATCTTGACTTTCCCTTGGGCCCGTCACTTATTTCCTACCCCAGTTTTGAGAATCATTGTCCAAAATTCTTATGAGGGTGAAGAGAAATCATTATGTGGAGTGATATAAAAAGTGGTTCATATGGTTGGTCAGTGTATTAGTTTCTTAAAGCTGCTGTAACAGTGTCAAATATACAGTTACTTAACAGTATAAATATATTCTCTTCATGTTCTGAAGGTGAGAGGTTCAGAACCCAGGTGCTAGCAGGACCATGCTTTCTCTGAAAGCTTGAGGGGTGGATTCCTTCTTGCTTCTTTCAGTTTCCAGATCCAGTGTGAGGGAGGGAGAGGAGAGATCTCTTCCACAAGCCCCGTCTCACAGTCTGTTCTCAGTCTTAGAGGCATTGTTTTCTAACTAGAGCCCATATCTCTTTCATTGACTGTGGAAATTAATATGCTATACATGTAGGTGCATCCTGTCAACCTCTCTGGAGAAGGCTCTTCTCAGACATTCTTGGGAGGCACCTCACCATCTTGGAGGCCTTCTCCTGAAGAGCACCTTATGGGCTCTTCCTTTTTTTCTTTTTGTCTGTCTTCCTTCCTTTTTTTTTTTTTTTCTCTTGAAGACTTTTCAGAGTAAAATTCCAAAATAGAAACAAGAAATTTTATTTAGGCATAGCAGATCACATCTATGCATTTTGTTTTTATTATTTTATTATCAATGATACATTTGTTTTCATAATTTTATCATCACCCTTCTAGAGTGTTTAGGACAGGTCTGGATACTGAGTGTAGAGTTGAAAGACAATTCTTGCATCTAAGGAGCTTTTACTTCACAAGGGACACAGGCAGCTGATTACAGTTGTACAAGAATTGGGTACTTGTCAGACATAACAGCACACAGAGACATTGGGGGAGCGTGCAAAGGTACCCATGATCAGCTTGGGCAAGGCTAGAGGTAATGTGCTGGAGACACATTGCCTAGAACCTGGGCTGGCTGGGTGATTGAGGGAGAAACACAGTCTAGCACCAAACCTGTGGAGGGGAGAGAGGAGGGTGCCCTCTCAGAGTAGCGTTCAGAAAAGCTGAACTGGTCAGCAGTGCAGCTCAGCAGGGTGCAGCTCTGCTGCAGGAGTGAGCAGGTGTTCAGGGTTCAAACTGGCTCTCACCAGAAACTGTAGGTGCAGCAGAGGTGCTAGGGGAAAGCGAGCCTGCACTCAGGCCAGGTCCTCTCAGTGCATTCAATGCAGAAACAAATCACATGCAAAATGCTACCTTAGGGTCAGGCAGACTGTGGGTCAAATAATATCTCAAAGGAATAGTTCTTCCTTTAGGATGATACTCTTGAGGCCAAAACTCTTCTTGGTTCCTAAGAACAATTCCAGTGGGGTTCTATTATGTTTGGTTCCTATTTCATGGGGTTCCACATAAAATTATACACAGAACTCCCCCGAGTAGCAGGTGGCTTGAAATATCTCATTAGGAAAAGCTGTGTGGGAAGAGATAATATTTTTAACAGTGGGTAGGAAGTGTTACTGAAAGATGACTTATTTGACATTATGGAACTTGGAAGCATTGGTTGAAGTCAGATGGTTCGATAGTAATGGTAACTATACTGGAGACCCAAATCAAAGGAGTGGGAGGAATGGGAATTGAGATTTGCTGTGCTTGCTCTTCCTCTTACTCTCTTGTATGTCACTACACAGTGCTGAACCTACCTCAGGATACAGAGTCACCAGAAACAATTTTTTTTTTTTTTTGTAATTTTGAGAAAGAGTCTTGTTATGCAGTTAGTTCAGGATGGCCTTGAGCTCATTTTTCTAGCTCAGGCTGGTCTCAAACTTGCACCAATCCTCCTGCCTCAGGCTTCCAAGTGCCTGGCTCAGAAACAATTCTTTTCCTAGTGTTGCAATAATGCTACTCTTAGAATTAGTTTATGAACTCTTCAAGGAGCTCTGAGGCTTTGGAAATCCATCCAGTCTCTGGCTAAAAGATTTGATGTGTGGCTCCCCTCTAATAAAATGTGATGCATAGTTAGGGACAGACTCTTTACAGCCTGATAGATGCCCCAGCAGGTCTACCTGTAGAGCTGAGGAGTGCATCACTCCTCAGAGTGGGGCAGAGGGAGACAGTGGGCTTGGATGTACGAGCCAGGGCCTGGGCCCATCCAGGGGGACTTGTGGAACAAGGTAGCTGCCCAGGCCAGCCTGTGTTAAGCTGTCTGTCTGGGATTTCCACCTCTGCATCTCCATCCAGGGACAATGAGACTTTGGAAGGATCGTGGCATGGAGCGGTCAGGTCTCTGTGGTGGGGCCATGCTCAAAAGGTCTGGCTGCCAAAGGCTGAGTCAGTCTGCCGCCCAGCAGCTGGGTTAGACTGATAACCTGGAGTGGGCACCTGGGCCCTACATTTCCCTGTCCATCATGAGATGCTCTGGATGTCCATTTTACAGTCTTAAGTAAGTCATAGTCTAGTGCCTAGGTGGGGAGTAGCCTCCTAATTTTCCTTAGTGGGAAGCAAGATTACTGCTTACAGTAGAAATTGTGTTGCTGTGTTTTGTTTTAAGTGAAATCAATTTTTAAACTGAATTTCCATCCTGATCCTGATGCTATCATATGTTACAGATAATTGAGCTTTGCCATTCTAGACAGAACTTGCCTCACCTGGGTTCCTGACCTGGCATGACAAATAGTCTTGGTTAAGTGCTGTAATCACCACTTTCTCCTAGTCAGATTTTCACAGGCTTCATTTTTCCAAAGCTTGAAAGGGTGGACTTTGTTTCTCTGCCTCAGATGTTTCCTATAAGGAAGACAGTGCATATTATGGACCAGGCAAAGCATTTATTTCAGGACTCAGGTCTGTCCATTTTGTCTTTATCTACATGGCACATGTGGGTAAGCCCCATGATCTTTGCGAGCCTCACTTCTGTTTTCTTTGTAGTTGTGAAAGGATTAGGTCAGAAGAGCCCCAAGGCCCTGTCCAGTGTTTCCATGGTTTGGTGCCTGTCTCCATCAGGGCCTATGACCTCATTTTCTCTCCAGCTCATTCGAAGCATCTCTTGTCCTTTCTCTGTGTCCTGCCTCACCTGTCATTGCCTCTTCTCCTTCAGCCTGTATGTTTACTTTCTCCCATTCCCTGGGTAGCTCTACTAGGACACATATCTACTGCAGAGGAGCTCCATCTTCCTTCCTGGTTAGTGGGGAGCAGGGAGAAGGGAGATAGGGAAGTGGCATTGACTGAAGATGTCTGTTGTTGCAAGGCGGGAAGAGTGGGTAGAGGTATTGGCAACTCCCTGCCCAGCTGGAGGCTGGGGTAGAAATGAGCTGGGTGATGGGGAGAGGGAGCAGGGGCATGCAAAACCAGGCAGCTCAGTTGGGTGATGAATCTGTGTTAATTTAGCCTCATTTTCTGGAAACTGCCCAACTACTGCTCACCTCCACTGAAAGGGATGAGGAATTGATATGTTTGGGGGTCTGAAAATGTAACTACATGAAAGCTAGACTAGTTAAAGAAGCCTGCTTCCTCCCCAACATCAGGGCTATTGCCAGACATCCAAGCTGTCACTTCTGGCTGGGTGACAAGACCTGGCTACTCTGATGGGAGGCACTTGCTCATTACCTGGCACCCCAGTGATCACAGCCATCTGCTCAGTTTGCCCCCTCACAAGATGGCAAAACAGATTGCACAAGACACAGCATCATCATACTAGGGTCTGAGTAGGAGGAATCTATTCAAGACCAACACAAGAGAGCACAGCCTTCCTAGAAGGTGCTCTCCCAGGAAGGCACTGCCAGTCAGCACCCCACAGCACAGGCCTTATCCTAAAATGATGCCACCTATTTTACAAATCACTTGGTTTTCAGTGCCCAAGACTATATGTACTCTGTTCCAATGATCTGTGGGTTGCTATGACTGAGAGTGAGATTCTCAGTGCAATCTGGTCTGTTGAGTGCTTTTACCCTTAGCACAAAGCTAAAAGCCTGAGTGAGGGAGTCTAATCTCTGGAATTTAACCCTCTTGAAAATATCTGGCTTTTTCCAACCCCCATAAATCATGTAAGAGAGTTATCCAGGTGAAAGTTGCTCTTCTGTGTAACTCTTTCCCTCCTTGCCCAGCTATTCATGTTCAAATATAGTTAAGGTAATGCTAGGTGAACCCTGGAATCAGAGTGGCTTCATACATTAGAAGTTTATTTCTCAGTCCAGGTGGCATCACGGGCTGGAGACATGAAACTCTATACTATGTTTAGTGACTGAAGTCTTCAGAGTCTCCACTTTCTCTTTTAAGCAGGAAGCAGCAAGGAGGCAAGGTGTTACAGCAGGTGCTGAGGAGCCCAGGCCTGCAGTGTGGCCCTTCTTTCTACACAGACTTCATGTACCAGCAGGCAGCTATGTGGGTTGATAGCTGCAAGAGAGCCTGGAAATCAATGTGTGCTTTGTGATGGCGAAAAGAAAACAAAGAGTATGCTGTGTCCCTGACATGGAGTATGGAGGATGAATTTCTAGAAAATCATCTCAGTTTTGGTATTATATCTGTCTGTCTTGCTTCTATATATTGCTTATCTCTATCATGTACCTTTTACTATCTCTAATAGAAAAATGAGTACCCATATGATATGTCCTAAAGTGAAGGCAAGATCTTATATCTTACATCAGCTTACATCTAATGATTGACATCTAGTAATGTGGTTTCCATGCATTCTATCAGCCCAAACCTGGGATAATCATTATCTTGATCCTGTCCTTTAAACAGATCTTTTAATAGTTGTTCCTTATCAATATGCACCCAGGAAACATTTACATTTGCATTTGAATTGTTTTGAATTTAGGAACAGAACCTGATACCTGTGCTCCTCAGACTTAATTTCTTATGTGAATGCTGCACTGCTCTGATCCATCTGTATTCTGCTCTGTTGCTACATTTCATTCAGGTTCTCCCATTTTATACCTCAACATATCCATCTCCTCTCCTGCAGATGCACATTTGGGCCCATTACTATTTGCACAGCACTGCTATTGTCATCCTTTGCCTGCCTCATGTTGTACATGAGCAAGAAAATTTCGTGTCCTAAATTAAGGATGTGGTTGAAGTATTGGACAAAATGTGGGCACAGGATCTGTTTTACATCTTTAACAGGAGGGTAAGTTGATAATTAAGCATTATTTTATTAAGCTTTAAAAAATCCAAGGGCCAGCCAAATAGTTCAGTGGAATAAAGTGCCTGCAAGCAGGCACAGGGGCTGGGGGTTTGATCCCGGGCCTGCAGTGCCAGCACTAACCCCAGGGCATGATGAGACTGGACATGGTGGGCCTATCTATCTATCTATCATCTATCTATCTATCTATCTATCTATCTATCTATCTATCTATCTATCTATTGTATTTATTGTATTTTAGGGAAAGGTCTATGGGGTGTTCAGGGTCTCACTGATAGATTGGACTCATAGTGATCCATCTGTTTATAGCCTCCCAGGAGCTGGGATTACAGACATGCACCACCATGCCCAGTCTCATCATGCCCTGGGGTTAGGGCTGGTTCTTCAGGCCCAGGATCAAACCTCCAGCCCCTGTGCCTGCTTGCAGGCACTTTATTCCACTGAGCTATTTGGCTGGCCCTTGGATTTTTTTTTTTAAATTTTAATAAAATAATGCTTAATTATCAACTTACCCTCTTGTCAAAGATGTGAAACAGATCCTGTGCCCACATTTTGCCCAATACTTCGAAGGGCCAAATACTCATTTTTACTCACTGAAAAGCATACCATGCATACAATAATCTTTTTGTACTTAACTTCCCCAAGGGGCTGACTTCTCTCAACTGCCATTATTTTCACTACTTTTTGGTGCATCTCAGAGCTACAAGGGCCACAGATCTCAAGCCTATTCTCTGCCTGAGAGAAGTTCTAATGAAGAACTGCATGGGAAAGGATGACTCACAGAAGCCAGTGGCCAATGTGTGAGAGGGAAGGAGGGAGTCCATCCCAATGCTTGCAATATTTTAATTCCTGAGCCTTTCATCCTGGCCAGTACATGCTCTACTATTGTGCTGATTTTAGGAGGGCTAGGAGACAACTCAGGATCCTACAGTTTGGATCCTTGGAGAAGGCACAAGTCAACATACAGTACTGAAGACCAAATCTGGAGATATGTGCTGGCTGAGTAGCAGCAAGTGTTGCAGCTTCAGAGCATGGATTCTACCAACAAGCATAGCTTTCTCTGCAACAGCCTGGTCCTCTCACCTGATGCACCTTCCTCTGTGGCTGTAAGCAGGGGCTGAGCTATACTTTGCCCCTGCGTGTGAGAATTGCAATAAAACCTGTCCTCAATCTGTCTGGATCAGTAGGGCAGTGTTGTGAAGGTAAATCATGTAAACAAGTTATTGCAGTGGAATACTTACTTATGCACTGTATTTTTGAAGGCTTGCATACACTTTTAAAATCAAAGGTTGTGAAGTCTCTCAGCTTGTTAGGAAACCGCACCTTTTGGAGCCTGCAACTGCTTTTTTCAGGTAGCTAATGCACTGGAAAGTGAGAAATCCACATCACATCAGTGCTCTGCCTGTGAGTGGGGTGGGTGTGGAAGCCAGTTCTTTCAAATGTGAGTGGCTTTTCTGCCTCAATGCTCAGCCCTTTAGTTTGACTGAATGAGCGACAGAAAACAAGGTACACACTACTCTTTCGCATTTTCTCCTTCCCCCTTCTTTCTCTTTATGGGCTAATGATCTTTCTTTCTCCATTGCCCCTGTCTTTCCTCCTATAATGTGGGCTCTAATTCCATTTTGACTTGAAAAGTTAAGCTAACTGAAAATCCAAGCTCTTGCTGGGTTTAGTGGTGCAAGTATGTAATCCCAGGGCTCTGGAGGCTGAGGCAGGAGGACCATCATGAGTTTGAGGTCACCTTGGGTTATAAAATGAATTCAAGGCCAGTCTGAACTGCACAGTCAAATCCTGAATAATAATAATAATAAAAAATCCATGCTCTCTCCCCTCCACCCATGCCCCCTCTGCAAGAGCAGAAAGGAAAGCAAATGCTTTAGACTTGCCGTGAAGGGAGGGTACTGGGGTCCCCATGACTGTGCACAAAAGTCAACACTACTGCACCATTAGCTGAGTGCAGTCAGACCTGCTGCTTGCTTTGGCCACACCTCAAGCTCTTCCTAGACCTGCTGTTGGGAGGACTCTGGAAGTTTTGCTAGAATCACCTTCGCCTTCTGGATTCCTTGCCAGTCCTATGTAACCTGAGGATTCAGATCCGTGCCTTATGGTTAGATGGGGGCAAAGATCCAGTTGTGAAATCTTAAGCCAAACCCTGGGGCAGGGAGACAGTGGAGAGACATGAATGACCTATAGGAAAGCCAGTTGTAGTGTTCCCCAGCTTGTGCAAGTCTTTATATGCACAAAGAAAGAAGAATATCTGTGTTTGTGTACGTGATAATCACCAGATCCCAGGATATGGGTCTCCTTGATGAAATCAGAGCCTCTCAAGCCTGTCCATAATCCCGCATCTTGTGCTTACTAACAGGCACTGAGTAAATAAATGCTCAATAAAAACTCACTCAATGGATAAAGAGTGAGACTGTGTGATGTCCTGGACTTAAGTGGTGACCATATGGTAGGCGCTTGCATGAGATACTTAGAAAGTCTGAAGCTTTGGTCAGGACTGATTAACACCAACATCCCTTATGTTTGTGTGGTCTGCAATCTAACTTACCCATTTGGTCAGAGGGCGGGTGAGCAGTATGTGGAGAGGTGGTAGGGAACCAGGCACATAGGCATACCTGTGGAGGTGGCCCAGAGAGCTGTTCTCTTGCTGGCAGGTCAGAGGAATCATCCTTCCCAGATGTCACTAGGCCCAGCTGGTACTTAATGTGAGCAAGAATCATGAAGCCTCTCTTCTGGAGGGTTGAGAATGTAAGTTAACAGACCAAAAACTGGAGAGAAAGAAGGGTTATGAGGATAGCCAACATTTTAGCCCTAGCCCTTCAAGGTCAGTGAGGACTCAGGATATAAGGGAACCTGTGCTGTAACATCCTATAACTCAGTGGTTTCCCAAATTTTCTGTTCAAGGAGATTATGGGACCTCAGAGGAAAGGAATAAATGAAGTATAGTATGTCTAGGGAGAGTCATCTAGGGAGAAAACATTCTCTCAGGCTTTCAGTTTGACCAGAGAAAACTGGTCAAACAATGGCCATGACTCGTCCCGATGGCTGACACTGACAACAGTTCTACAAAGCTCTGTATATATTCCAAAGTTAATCCTGAGGAGATTTGACCTTGGAAAATACTAAAGATGAAATTTTTGTTAAACAGGTCATGCTTTAACTTATCCTCGATCACCAGGCAGAAAAGCTTAACTACAAGGCATAAAACGCAGAGCTAGAATAGTATGATGAGCTGTAAGAGGCTTAAATCAACAGCCTTCAACATTGCCAGTTTCTCTGGTTACCCACTGCAATTATGGAACATTGGACTATGTATACAACTACTTCCTCTTAGTTCAAAGAGAAAAAAATTTTTTTCTTTTTTCTTTTTTTTTTTTTGCTTTCTTTCCTTACCAATATTGATTAGAAAATTTATCATGTCTACACCCTGTGCTCTGTATAACTACTATGAGGACAACACTATGCAATGTGTCAATTATTGCAAATGTACTACTAATGTGTTTTGAAGTAATCATATTGTTATCTCTTATTAAAAGTTAAGAAAAAAAAAAAAGAATAACAGATCCATGGCCCATTCAGGGTGAGGGTGAAATGTGTGTGCAAGACCATGACAGATGCCTGTGAGTCAGGAATCATAGAGCCTAGTTTTACAAGTAAAGAAATTAGTGCCATCAGAAGGCCATTATTCAAGTGGTGTGAGTCAGCTTTTGCAGCTCCTGGCAGTGCCGAGCGAGGGAAGGGAGCTGTGTGAGGAGTCTCAGGCTTCTGCCTCTCTCCTTCTCTCTCTACTTATCTGTTGGTCTCTGTGTCTCTGTCTCTATGTGACTCTGTCTCCCTCTTTCTCTCTGTCACTTTGCCTATTTCTCTCTCTGTCTCTCTCTGTCTCTGTCTCTCTGTCTCTGTCTCTCTGTCTCTCTCTCTGTCTCTCTGCCTCTCTCTCTCTTTCTCTCTCTCCCTCTCTCTCTCTCTCTCT
>PVKN010020004.1:5793-16219 GCA_004027915.1 Capromys pilorides | reverse complement strand
GCAAAGAAATTGGGGCTCCTGTTGCTGGACCCAGATCCAGATACTTGCTGCTTAGAAGCCAGTGCTCGGGATACTGGAGCTGGTAGGAAAGAACTCAGGTTCATTCCAGAGCTGACATATGGGAAAAGGGAGTTGTCCCTAGGAAAAACGATCTTGTGATACCCAGGTATAAGAAAAGGGCTTTTATAGAGAAGGGATGGGAAGGGAAGGAAAAAGAAAAAGGGAAGGGAAGGGAAAGGAAGGGAAGGGAAGGGAAGGGAAGGGAAAGGAAGGGAAAGGAGAACAATAGATAATGGGCAGCAAGGTTACATGTTGACAAAGGTCTTTGTCATTCAAGCTGCTGTGTCACAAGGATCTTGGCTTTATGGGACTACATACTCACATATATAACAAATATATTTATATATTACATATGCTATATGTAATTATATATAAATATGTAATTTATCCATTTATTTTTTGGTACTGGGGATTGAGTCTAGGTCTTTCTTACCCAGTTACTTTTCCAGCCCAGAACTTCTGTTTTGAGATAGAGACTTGCTTAATCACTAAGTTCTGGGCTGGAAATTGTGATCCTCCTGTTGCAGCCTCATACAATGCTGGTATTATAGGCAGCCATGTTGATAGTCAGAGAGATCGGGATTTCAAGGAAGTTAGTAAAAAACAAAGATATCAAAATTGTGGCTGCACATATACCTAAAAACAGCAAGGCCTTAAGATAAAGTCACAATGGCCAAACTCACGTGCCTCCCTAAGGCGGGAAAATGGAGTTGAAGGAAGAGGAGGGAAATGAGAGAAAAAACAAGAAGCAAGATATATCATGTACAAGTACAAATTCCTTATGATGAATGTGATCATTATATATATATTATATATTGTATAATATATAATAATATATAATATAGCAATAAAAACATACCCCTCATGGAAAAAAATGAAGGAAAAAGTGTTGAAAGAAGGGAAGCAGGGGAGCAGTGTGAAGAAAAGGACAACCCCCGGGCTGCCCAAAGCTGAGCACCACCGCATCTCATATCTAGTGCCTGTGACCCACTGCCATCACCACCATGCCCAAGAGAAAGGCTGAAGGGGATGCTAAAGGTGATAAAGCCAAGGTGAAAGATGAACCACAGAGAAGATCTGCAAGGCTGTCTGCTAAACCAGCTCCTCCAAAGCCAGAGCCCAAGCCTAAAAAGGCCCCTGCAAAGAAAGGAGAGAATGTACCCAAAGGGATAAGCTGATGCCAGCAGGGATGGGAATAACCCTGCAGAAAATGGAGATGCCAACACAGACCAGGCACAAAAAATTGAAGGTGCTGGAGATGCCAAGTGAAGTGCATGCGCTTTTGATGAGTGAGTACTTCTAGTGACTGTACAGTTTGAAATACTATTTTTATGAAGTTTTATAAAAATGTAGAATTTCGTTTTTACTTTTTTCTCTTAAGCTATGTTGTTAGCACACAGAACTCTTCATTATTTTGGGGGGAAGGAGCATATGTCAGCAGTACAATATCTCCAAAGCTGGGTTGATGAGGGGAAGGCACTGTTCCCTGCTGGTTTTGAGAGACTTCCTGTTGGCTCCCAGGAGGAGGGATTCCCTGATGTTGACACATGTGGCCACCTTGGCATAAATGCCTTGTGGTACTGGACAGCTCCCAGTTCATTTTATGTCCTCTTTTCCTCTTCCATCAGCATAGGCTTCACTCCCTTAATCCCAGAGACCTATTGGGATCTGATTCCCAAAGGTGATGTTACCAGTGTATCAGGCAATCTGGACTTGTCAGTAAAGTTGAGATGGTGTCCCACAAGAGCAATTGCTTTCTTTTTCTAGATTGTGGATCTTCAGATTGATAATTCTGCCATTTTTATTTCCTGAAAGTCAGGGTCAGCTTGTGAAAAGTTGTTAAACAACATGCTAAATGTGAAATGTCAACCTTCACTCTAAACTTCCTACTTCAGAGCCTCAAATGAAGACTTCATTGGATTTTATAGTGGCTTTCTGATTTTTGGTAGCCCATCCAAAAAGAGAGTTTGAAAGTTGTTGTATATTGTTAACAATTGTGTGCTCATGTCCTGCCTGAAATACCATGATTGCTTATGAAAAGTATCTTTAATAAAGCTGGATACGTCTTGGCTTAGAAAAAAAGGGAAGAAGGGAATGGGGACAAAAGAAGAATCAAGATATATTATATATAGGTACAAATTCCTGGTGATTGTCTTAGTCACTTTTTACTTATTGCTGGGACAAATACCCGACACTCAAAATGAAGGAAGGAAAGGTTTATTTAGCTCATAGTTGCTGGAGGTTTCAGTCCATATTCAGCTGGCCCAAACCTGAGTGGAACAGGGCAGAGAGCATCGAGTTCATGGCAGCAAAACAGCAACAACCACAACAGAGGCAACCGACCAACCTGGGTGCAGAGAGCAACAGCTTCCATCTGTCTCTCTGCCTCCCTTTATATTACATTCAGGCTCTCTGCCTTAGCCTATCCACCTTAGGCCACACCAATAATCCCAGCTGTACTCAGACCAATAACTCCATCAGTACTAAAACACATAATCCCAGTGGATCAAGAGTCAAGTAATCCCAGCAGTACTCAGACCCATAGTCCCATTAATACTAAAACACATAATCCCAGTGGATCGTGACTCAAGTTTCAAACTCTAGAAGTCCCCGTCCCATGATTGCATGAGGCTTTGGGAAGACAGCTTGATATAAACCAGAACATTCCGCCCCTGGACCCCCAAAGTCTCATGCACATCCCTTTGTGCAAAAGACATTTTAGTCCATCACTAAGAGTTGCCAAAGTCCCAACAGTTTCGGCAATGCTGAAAAGTCCAAGTTTCAAGTCTCTTCCAAGATCCAAGGCAAACTCTCAACTGTGAGCACCTGTACAATAGAAAAGTTAAACATATCCAACATTCAAAGGCATAAAATAAACATTATCAATCCAAAAGTTGCAAACAACAGGGTAATACAAAACACTGGGACCAACACATGTCCAAACTCCAGCAGGGTAAAAATTAAATCCCATAGTTCTAACTGGAACATCCGAAGCAGTCTGCACTGAGTTGTGAGCTCCAAAGGCCTTACAGGGCTCTGCCCTTACAGCACTCTTGGTGGTAGTTTCCATGGCTTCTCTCTTAGGCTAGATTTGCTCCCTTTTTGCACGATCCATGTTCCTTGCTTTTCCAAACTGAGTAAGCTTCTCACTCACAGTTTTACTCATTGCCCTCTTAGGAGCACACTGCCTAGTCTCCCAGGACTTCCTCTGAAATTGAGGTGGAAGCCTTCTTAACCTAACAACTTGTGCATTCTGAATGTACCTAAAACCAATGCCACATGGATGATGCCAAGGTCTACTGCCAGCTGGAGCAGTAGCCAGGCTTCCTTCTCTCTTGGTTGTAGGGGTGGGGTGCCTGGATTGATGAACACTCTGACCTCCATCCCGAGGAACAAATTCTCCATGCTGGTGCTATTTGGAACCTGGTTTGGCCGCTGCCTCCATACTGGTACTTGGGTCTCTGCAGCTTTGCTCTCAAAGCAAAGCCTCTCTCCTTTGTAATTCTGAGGCTGTGAAGGGTGGAGAGCTGCCACCTCTTGTGTTGCTCTCACGCCATCTTTTTGATTCTCTGGTTCCTTCCCAGCAATGGAGATCCTCTCAGTTCCATCTTTGTAGTCCAAAGTTTTCCTGGTGTTTCCTTTCTGGCCAAACTCACATTTTAAATCATTCTGCTTGACTCTTTGCTCTTGATTCGCGACATAAATCTGGCTAAAAGCTGCCAATAACAACCATGCCACCACCCTAATATTTTGCTGCTTTGAAATATCTCTTGAAAGATTAATCAGTCCACCATGCTTAATCTCAGTCTTAGGCAAAGTCTCTGGGCACAAGCAAAATTCTGACAGACTTTCAGCCAATCCATAGCACAAATGATCTAGAGTCCAATGACCAATGCTATCCTTTTTCCCAGCAGAAACCTCCTCAACCTGGTCTTTGCAGGCTGGCCTTCTGTCAGTCTTCTGGTCTGAGTTCTGACCAGAATCTTCCCTACAGAGCAGCTGAAGCTTTTCCAGCTCTTCACAAGTAGAGAACCTCTCTAAACTTTTCCAATCTCTGCTCTTAAGCCATTCTTTATACCCAGGCTTCAAGCCAGTCTTCTGGTCTGAGCTCTGACCAGAATCTCCCCTACAGAACGGCTGAAACTTTTCCAGCTCTTCACAAGTAGAGGATCTCTCCAAACCTTTCCTATTTCTTCCCATAAGCCATTTCCAAAAGCTTGTAATCCACATGGTCAGGTTAGTCACAGCAACAACCCCACTTCTGTGGTATCAAATTCTGTCTTGGTTACTGTTTACTCATTGCTGGGACAAATACCTGACACTCAAAATGAAGGAAGGAAAGGTTTATTTAGCTCACAGTTGCTGGAGGTTTCAGTCCATATTCGGCTGGCCCAAGGCTGAGTGGAACAGGGCAGAGAGCATTCAGTTCATGGCGGCGGAACAGCAACAATCGCGATAGAGGCAGCAGACCAACCAGGGTGCAGAGAGCAACAATGAGTGTCTGTCTCTCTGTCTCTCTTTATATTACATCCAGGCTCTCTGCCTCAACCTATCCACGTTAGGCCACACCCATAATCCTAGAAGGACTCAGACCCATAATCCCATCCATACTAAAACACATAATCCCAGTAGATCATAACTCAAGTTTCAAACTCTAGAAGTCCCCGCCCCATGATTGCATGAGGCTTTGGGGGGATAACTAGATATAAACCATAACAGAGATGAATGTGATCATTTTATATATAGGAAGTATACCAATAAATTCCATTTTAAAAAGATAACTGAGCTAAGAAGCCATCCAATATTTTGGCCTTGGCCCACAAGATCAAGAGTCCAAGACATGAGAGGACCCTTTTTACAGAATTCTACAACTTCACTGAGTCATGCAATCTCCTGAATGGAGAGATTTTAATTTTATTTTATTTTATACCTCATTTATTTATCTGTGCTATGGCCAGCTCAGCCTGCCCTGAGGGAGGGGCTGGTGCAGCATGTGGTACCAGGGATCAAGCCGCAGTCCCTGTGCTTGCCTAAACTTTCCTAGGCAGGTACTTTAGACAGCTGAGCCATCTTGCTGGCCCATGAATGGAGAGATTGTTGGACTTCAAAGGACAAGAGTCACCCAATGTACAATGCATCAAAGAGGAATGTCACCAGAGAGAAAGTCTCCCATGCTTTCACAAAAAGCTACATGGTCCAGCAAGACCATGACCCATTCTGGAAGCTGAAGAGGCTTTATATATGGTTCCAGAAGTAATATTCAAGGAGATTGAGAGATTCATTTTGATTAACACAAGTTTCACTTTAACTTGGTCTTAAACACCTAACAAAAAAGCTTAAAAATAATGACATACATAAGTACGTGCCTGACAAGTGCCAGGTCCTGAGTTCAATCCCTGGCACACACACACACAAAAAAAAAATCATAACGAGAGAGCCTAAATATAAAAATGGGGCTACAATCACTGACCTCACTGTCAGTTTCCAACTACAGCTGTACCTGACTACTGTGATTATTCAATTAGGTTAAAAACTACATTAGAAGTTATACAAACTTATGTGCTCACTTCGGCAGCACATATACTAAAATTGGAAAAGTTATACAAACTCAGCAAAAATCTTTACATTCCATAGCTAAAATTGTTTTTGAAAACTACAAAACTCTTCATTTTTTTTACAGCTAAAACTAGAAGAACTTAAACTTATGGGCCAGCTAGTTATACTCGCTATTCTGATCATTTAAGAACAACCAGTTTCTAGATATGGTTCTTTTCCCAATCTGTGTTTTCATTGTAGAGCTCATGCTTTGGTCTTCTGTGTTTTAATCTCTTAAAAATGTTTTATTCTTGCTTAGAGGCTACTAGACTCCGTATAATCATACAGATAAAACCAACAACAAGATTGCCAAACTCCATAGGATGGACCTTACAAAGAAAGTACGTGACTATTAAACCCCAACATGACTTCTTTCCAAGACCCATTAGATTAGCTTTCTGGAGAGGGCCCCTGACTGTGGTCTTCCTGATATTAATCCTTCTCACATCAAAACAGCTAGATCAAAATTATGCCCCTTTTCCTCTAACCACTTTCAGGGATAGCTCTTCAGATGGGAGGAATATTATGTGCAGATAAATTAAATAAAAATTAATACATAGTCAGAGAGACACTGGGCTCTCAAAAAAGGCAATAAAAAATAGACATCAAAATGGTGGCTGGAAATGGTGTCTAAAAAAGACACGGTCCCAAAATAACAATGGATAGTCCATCTAACAATGGATAGACTCACATACTTCCCTAAGAGATAAGCAGAACTTGAGTCTACACTGTAATTAATATCACCCACAGTATTAAATCCAAATATATATGAGACATTCAGGTGGGTGACCAGATCAGTTAGACCCATCCCTTCCCCACAATCCCTTTAATCTTTCCATGTACTCTTGCTGCATGACCCATTTCCCTAGGAGATCAATATTACCTGGAAGCTATACTTATAATCCTGTAAATTGATTACAGTTTAACCCACGTTGTACCCACACTGTGACTCTGTTATGTAAATTATCCCAACAAAGGGCCTTACTCAGTACCCCTCTTGTCTCTCAAGAGTTATGTCTCAATAAGCCTTCCCTACTCTTAATCTGCATTGCCCTTTAAAGTTCATTCTTCAATTTCAGGAGACACAAACTTGATACATCTGACATGTGTCAGGTCCAGACTTATATTTCTCCTATATCACTTGGATTAAGGAGTGTGCACTACAAGCCCAGGTATTTCTGTAGTTCTTTAGACAGACATTTCTTTTCTGCAAGCTCTCACTAAATCGCTAAGGCTAGCCTCCCACTTGCAATACTCCTGTGCAATCTTCTTATCTAGGATAATAAGCAGGCACCAAAACACCAAAGACTAAGTAGCAGTTCACATTTTAAGGGGCTCCTTCTCCTCACAACTTAAGAGTGCTAGGCAAATGGACAGGAAGTAACCATGCAAAGGACTCTTCCTAAAGCAGTGTTCACTGTTACAGGCCAATGATCTGAGCAGAAGTAGGGAGTACAAGCAGAAAAAAGCTCTCAACAAAGAAGGAAATGAAAAAACCTGAGTGTAAATCCTTATCACAACGGTCCAGCTAGAAAAGGCTGTCTTACTGGTTGCTATCAAATCTTTGGTTTTTTTTTTTTTTAATCTGGCCCATTTACTGACGGGTAGGTCAGGTGATTTCATTTGGTTTGATCTGTTCTATTGAAATTCAGTAAAAGGAATTGCTCTCCATAAATTTTATGTAACTCCACTAATTTTCCCCTCATGCCTAAGTCGTCCAAATTGTTATAAACTCCTGTCACAAATAGACTATGCTACGCTATTTGCAATTCTTCGGTGTCTAACAATGGTGTACACACACTCAACAAATCTAAGCTACAATATTTAGCCAGAAGCAGTTGGATGTTGTAGAAAGGTCTAGCACAGCCTCCTGTGGTCAAACCTTTGTTGTGCCACTACTGATGGTGCAGCAAGAAATGTACCTCTCTGCTCTTCGATTTTTTGGCTGCAAAGAATAAGATGTTTTCAACGTGTCACAGAAAGTAAGGAATTACCATTATTAGGCACATTTTCCGGCCACCTTCCAGGCGCCTGGTTTCCTAGGAAGACCCGGCTCCCACAGTGGGGCGGGGTGAGGGCGGGGAGGGGGCGTGGCAAGCGGGCGGCCATCTTTGAGTAGGGAGGCCATCTTTGTGCTGGGCGCCCGGTTCGCTCTGCCGCCATCTTTGTGTGGGGCAGCGCTTTAGTCGGGCGGTCCCGGGGACTCCGCAGTGGGTCTGCCAGCGATGGAGCTGGTGACGAGCTCTCGGATTCTGCTCTGGCTGCTGTTGCCACTCCTAACTCCAGTGCAGGGCCGCCAGAAGGAGTCAGGTGGGCTCCGGCAGGCCCAGGCCGTCCCCCGCGTGGCTGGCGCCCGGAGGATGCCTTGGCCGCTGCGCGCAGAGCTGCTGTCCTCGGGGTTGGAACCTAGGCGAGCGTGGGAAGTCCTGGCTCCCTTGGGAAGGGGCGCGGGTGTGTGGCCAGAAGAGACCAGGAGGGTTAACATCCGTGGCTGTTCACCGATCCTCTCATAGAGCTTAATATGAGTAGAAGGTGACTATCCGTGTCACAATCCAGTGTATCGCTAGCCTTCTAGGGGCCGACCGTTAAGCTTGCATTTCCAATTCTTAGACACTTGATGGCCGAAGCAGAGGAGCAGACTTGATCTAAACGCTGCCGATTTGCAGAAAGAATCTTCCTGGCTTTCGTTTCCACTAGTGGGATGGGAAGGGGATTTCTGCTGGTTTGAGTCTGTGCGTGCTGCCTGCCTGTCTGATGCTAGCAAGTAACAATGCTCACGAGTATTTTGTTAACTCCTTTAATTCACTTTTTGAAGGTTCAAAATGGAAAGTATTTATTGACCAAATCAACAGGGCTTTGGAGAATTATGAATCATGTTCAAGTCAAAACTGCAGCTGCTACCACGGGTGAGTTCTGGATCTCTCACTGAGAGCTAAATCCTGAGATCACTGAGAGACCTTGATTGCAACGCTGAGAGCCAAACATTTCTTTAAAGAGGAAAAGGCCCCTGAGGTGTTTCTCCTAATTCTTCACAATAGAGATTCACTAGAGGAGGAAAGGCCCCTGGTCTGAGCATTACTCAAACTTCTTGTGAGATTTAGTCCGCATGAGTGGCTATTTTCCCTATTGAGGCCCGAGACTGAAAATTGAACCCAAGACCTTCACATAGATTTACATCCTCAGCTTCTTGAAGTTTTTATTTTGAGACAAGTAGTGTGTTGCTGGGCAGAGCTCAAACTTGCAGCTCCTCCTGCCTCAGTCTCCCAGAGTGCAGGGATTATAGTGGTGTACCAACTTAACCAGCCCAGGCCCATGTCTGTGTTGTATCCCTGGTACTGGCTCTCAATGAGCATTCTCAATAAATCCTATTGAAGGAATGAAAACTGTAATAAATCTAATAACTTCTTGTTGGTTATCTTTAAAGTATACACAGTCTGGGACTTGGTGTGGTACATAGATAACTACATACATTGAAAACATAGTTGAGTTTCTAGTCACAATTCTAATTACCAATGTGGTAAGCCATTTACCTTTGCTGGTCCTCAGATTCCTCATCAGCTGAACAGAGTCCTTGTAGCTCCCTGTCCTGTTCTGATACTTCAAAAGCTCACTGATGCTTATGCTACTTATGGAAAAGTTACTGTATACTAAGCCTTATAAGAGATACAAAATAGCTTATTAACTGGCTACTGCCAGCAGGCTTCTTGGGGGTGTATGCATGGCGCGAGGCTATTTTAGACTGAGGCATGAATGGTGCCTTCTGCAGGGTTCATACAAACAGATGTTGGTAGGGCTACAAGGCTGGGAGGACAGGGATGAAGTGTGACTGTCAGAGGGGAATATGGGTCAGACAAGGAGAGGCAAGCCAGATAGAGGCTTGCCCTGACTCTTTTGTGGTTTTGTTGTGTTTAACATATCTTGATCACTGATGTTTTGTTTCTTGCTCCTGCTGTCTTGTCCCTGCTCCTCTTTGGCAGTACTGGGAAATGAACCCAGAGCTTCATGCTAGGCGAATGCCTCCCCATGAAGGCAAGGGCCTTCCCACATCTGGAGTCCTGATGGCCATTTTTTCTAGCATTAAACACAAATGCACTCAGGAAGTGGATAGAATGGCACCACTCTCTTTGCTTGCTTGCCTCAAGGATTCAATTGCTTTGCAGTGTCATCGAAGAAGATCTGATACCTTTCCGAGGTGGCATCTCCAGGAAGATGATGGCAGAAGTAGTTGGACGAAAGTTAGGGACCCACTATCAGGTCATTAAGAATAGACTATACCGAGAAAGTGACTGCATGTTTCCCTCAAGGTAAGACTTAACTGGTACATGTTATCTTCTGATATTTGTATCTGCAGTCTTTTTTTTCTTTTTAATCTTTTATTTATTGATTTGGTGCAGGGTCTTCCTACACACCATGGACTTGTAGTGATCCTTATGTCTCAGCTTCCTTAGCACTGGGATTATAGGCATGTACAAACCCAGTTTTAGTAGCTGGCTCAGCACAGGGCTGGCACAGCAAGCAGTACCAGGGATCAAACCCAGCTCTTTGTGCTTGCCAGGCAGGTGCTTAAACTGCTGAATTATTTCCCAGCCATTTATTTGTAGTCTACTTGATACTGCTCTTAGAAGCCAACTGAGGGGACTAATTAGCAAATGCATTCCACAGTTCAGGGCAAATACAAAATACAGAAATAACAAGTTTTTCTTGCTTGGGATTTTTTTTTTTTTTTTTTTTTTTTTTTTTTTTTTTTTTTTTTTTTTTTTTTTTTTTTTTT
>PVKN010020003.1:0-16117 GCA_004027915.1 Capromys pilorides | reverse complement strand
CTAAACAGTTAAGAAAAGGGGCTTCAGATATACATACACAAGTCAGGTCCCCTTTGTGTTTTGTCCATGTCTGTAACTGTGTTCAAATGGTTTAGGACACACATCCCCAACACACACACACACACACACACACACACACACATACACACACACACACACATACACACACACACACACAGTGACAAAAATGCTCACAGCGGCTTGATCTAGCTGAGGGCTACGTGGGTATTTGTTTTATTTCAAGTTTTCTGTAGGTTTGAAAGAGTCCAAGAAGTGATGCGGTCAGCTCTCGTTCCGCCTATCTTGGAGCCAGTGACCTTGGATTCTAGCTCTAGCATTACTGGTCGATTGGCCATGGGTAAATTATTTACCTTCTCAAAACCTTCACTTTTTTAAATCTATAGGACCAGCGCCTGGTCTTTTAGCAACTAAGTGCTCCATAAATGCTAGCTGCTGCTGTTATTATTGGCACTGTTGTGATTCTCATGGTATAGCTGAGAAACTGAGGTGGGCGAGGTTTGCTAAAGCGCTTGCTATTCTCAGACACTATCTCTTTTATTCCCCCAAACACCACCATGACATAGGAAATGTTATGATCATTTTTAGAGGTTAAAAAAAAAAAAACACCTAAGGATGAACGGGGTGAAATGACTGACCCCAGAGGACACTACTGCTGAGTGAGAAAATTAGGACTGGAACACAGTTCTGCCAGTCCCCAAAGCCCAACTCCCCCTGTCCCCCAACACCTCCTGTTGCTCCTGGACACAGTCCAAGGGGCCTGGCCTCATCATCTCCCAACTCCAGAAGCCATCAGTCCAAGGGGAGCCCTAACTCTGCGGCAGGGCTGTGCTTCTGGGCCAGCCCAGGGCACCCAGTGTTGGGGGCCCCTTGACAGTACTGAAGTTCTCTCAAATGGGAAGCCACGGGAGCTGCCATCGGAGGCCATGGAGAGTGACAGCTGACAGTGATGGGGCCAAGCAAGAGGCTATACTGGACAGGGCCCTGACTCGAACAGACTCCCTGGGCCACGGCCTTTCGTGGGCCCTGGCTGAGGCCGTTCCCAGGCCCTGGCTCCCTGTGAGAGGCGGAGAAGCCCCATTCAGGCGGGACACATCCCACTGGGCGCTAAGCTGCTTTTCCCCCACTTACACATTTCAGATGCTTTTTGTCCTTCCGGCTTCCCATGGACTCAGGCCAAGTGACAAGGTGGTGCTGTGGACATATGTCGTTGCCATAATGGAAATGTTGACCCCACGCTCTCTGCCTGCTGGGGCCAGGCAGCTTGCACCCTGCGCCAGCGCTTGGCACACCTCACTCTCAGCCACTCAGGGCCCCTTCCCGCTCCCGAGATACAGCACATGCGCGCAGGCCTCCATCCCTTGCCTGCACATACTCTTCCCAGCCCGGGGACACCTGCTCACCACTTCCTCACCTGCGGCACTACCACAGCCATCTTAGAAGCCACTGCCCTCCATGGAGTCTTTCCTAACGTCACCTTATAGCTGAAGAGATTGGTCCTCTAACGAGACAGTAAGTGCCAGAACCCAAGGCCTGCTGCTCTAAGACCAGGAGCTTTTCATCCCCCTAATTCTGTCCCCATAAAGAAGAAACTGAAGGAAGATACACTCTTTGCCTCCAAACCCTCCAAATGCCTCTCAGATAGACCTTACAGTTCTTGACTGTTCTGGAGGATGGGAAAGAGGCACCACACAGAAGTTACAGGAAAAGACTCCTTAGTTTGGGGATAAGACCCATGTTCTATCGCCCGCCATTGCCTGCCAGCAAGGCGACCTGTATAAACCACTCCGGTTCTCTGAACCTCAACTTTCCCACTTTGTATGGTGGAATAACAATACCCTTGTTAATTCCCTCGGACGCCTAAACTAGAGCTTACACACTACTAGACAGCAAGCCAGATCTAGCCATCAGGCATAGTTTGGTTTGGCTAGGATTGAGTTTTGGAATGGGTGAACATTCACAAACCAGTTTTTCCATACAATCAAAACTGTGCAGGCAAATCAGAGGATTGGGCAAAACTGGACTCTGAATTCCACACAGAAACATGGTCTGGAGTGGAAAGCACCTGGCTTCTTCAGACAGGACATTGGCTCTTCCCAGGACACCACTGACTGTCCAACACCCAGCTGCTCTTCCTCAGCCAGGAGCTGCATCAGCCCATGGGTCTGGGGTCTCTGGCCAGGACGCTTGTGATTTTTTTCCCCTTTATCTCTGCACCACTGAGCTTGGTTTCCTTTTCAGTCGACACATAGAAGCTCCATTTCTTGCTTAATAGTTTAACATACAAAATTCAACTGCATATTGCCCAGAGCTCCTTTGGAGGGGACAGGCAGAGCTCAGCATGGCCATTCAACTACTTCGCCTTGTGCAACCCCCCCCCCACACACACACACGCATGCTCTGGGACAACCTGTGGTGGCAGCAACTGACCAATGCCTTGAGGACTTTTCGTTTTCCTCCAGTGCCTGTCTATGCCTGCAGCGGCGGCTCCTGGCCAACACAAGAATAACAACCACAACCCTTTATGGACTCTCTTACAGTTAAGTGAAGAACACAGAGGCTCTTTGGCACAGCATTCATGGTGGTTCAAATTATGATCCCAGCTCACTGATGAGGAAACTGAGCCCTGCAGGGGTGAAGCAACCTACCTCAGACCCCCACGCAGCCTTGAACCCATCCTTTGAGTTCCACTTCTCCAGTGCGAGGCCTCCTGTTCCAGCCCTCAAGTCTCATACTAAGTTCTGAATAGCTACGCCTCTGGCTGCTGTTCCTCACTCATTCGGAGGTCCTCCCATGGCACACTTTGTCCCTGTCATGAACTAGGCTTGGTGCCAGAAGGGGGACACACAGGTGAGCAGGAGTCCCTGCTTCTTGGGCCAAAGAGTAACCTGGGGAAGCAACATAGAGAGACAAATGCTGGGCGTGCATCAGAAGGGAACAGAAGGCCAGGAATGAGCTTTCTGGCTTCCTGTCTTCCCCCAGCTCTGCCCCGGACTCTGTCTCCAAATATGGCTGCTGCCACTTCCTCTAATCACCAAACACAAAGCCACTCCCATGAGGGTCGGCCACAATGTGACTGATGGGGTAGGGGGCCCTGAGCTCAGAGCAGCACCTCCAGGAAATGTCAGCAGGAAAACTTGCAAAACCACCCCAGACAATTATCCAAGTTCAATTTTCTGCGTTAAACCACTGAGCAAGAAATGAGGTTTCCCTTAAGGACTGAAGAGAAAATCAAGCCCCTTATGTTCTCTCATCCCCTGAACCTGATGAGGAGGCCTGAGATGAATCTCAGCCAGCCTTGTGACCTGCTGTGACCATCCAAATTCTTCAGGGGCGATGTTCTGTGACATCAGTGCCTAGCCTCCAAGAAGTCATGTAGACTAGGGTGTAGCATAATGGTAGAGTGCTTGCCTAGCATGCAGAAGGCCCTGGGTTCAAACCTAGGCACCAGAGGGGGTGGGGGTGAGGAGGAAAAGAAATCTGGTGGGTTCTACTTCACCTCCTTGGGATCCCACTACAGTCAAAAGCAGCTCTGTCTAGACCAGTGACAGATAAGACACCCGGATGTGACAAGCCCGGGCGCCTAGCTATCCTCATGAGGATCACAAAGATTTGCAGGAGCTCATGAGTACAGTACCCAGAGGGTCCCGGCCATGACCACACTGACCACAATCAATGCCAGCCTGTGCCCCATCAATCTACCAGGTCAGGACAACTACTGAATTATTGTTGTTTCAAGCCAGCACATTTGGGGCTGCTTGTTACATAGCAACAGATCACAGATACACTTTTGTAGCTTTCTCCTTCCTTGCCTGGAACCCAGCACTGAGCAGTGAATCCTGGAGCCAGAAAGACTCCAAAACCATAAGTCAGACCAGTCAAGGCCCAAGAATGCCAATTTATTGCAGACCATGCAGAGTCATGAGATTCAGGAGGCAAACTCAAACCCCGCAAGAGCCAGGCAGGCCACACCTCCACATGATATAAGCCAGTGGTGCCCCCTGCTCTCACGAGTTCTGTCTGAATAAGCAGCCACGATCCAGCTCCAGCCAGCCACGGCCAGGTGGGAATGTGGGCCCAGTGAAGCCGGATTGTCTGACTTTTCAGAGAAGCTAGAAATAGGATTTTTTTTTTTTTTTTTTAAAGTATCTTGATTTCCAAATGTTGGCTAAAGACGCTAATAAGACTGCTGAGCTCTGGGCTATTGAGGCTGGCCTTGGATCAAGGTACTGACTTTGGGTGAATCATGATCTGCCACAAGTCTCAGTTTTCCTGTTCCTGAAATGGGCCTCCTGGCTCCTGCCCACTCACAGGGTTGCTGTGGTGCCTGATGAGCTCATGCATGTGGAACCACAGGATGTAAACAGCCCTGCAACTGTTCCACAGTCCCAGCTCTCTGCGGAGCTGCCCCTTACAATACCATGAGTTAACACCCGATTTGTCTAAGTTACAACAACATTATTCTGACCATTATGACAGCGATTGCATTTTTATGGCAGGTTTGTGAGTCCCTCCTGCTCACATTATCTCAGGATGTTGATAGAGTCAGAGGCTGGACGGCTGCCTTGGAGACCCTAGCCGGAGCCAAGCCTTTCCTCTGAGCAGGGGCGAGTTGCAGAAGCAGCCGGCGCGAAGAGCTGGGACTTCACAGTTGCCTGGGCCTGGGTTCAAGTTTCTACCTTGTCATTCCTCTTGGGCCAGTCTCTCTCTGATATTCATTATCCCCATCAGTAAAATGGGCAGCACCATACAGCCACCAGCAGGGTTGCCAGGACACCACAGATAACGCCCTTAGCGCGATGCCTGGCCCAGAGATTGACAGCTGTTAACCATGATGTTGGCCTAGAAGTTGGTGCCTGGAAGACACTGGGGTGAGGGCATGGCTGTGAGGCATCCCAGGCCAACTGGGGTGAAACCTCGGGGCAGAGTAGAAGGAACCAGAGAGGCAGGCGGAGGGGCCCCTCCACGCAGCAGGAATCAGTCAGACCTGGAGCTGAACTCCACCTTTGACTTCTTGTGGTTTTGTGATGGGACAGAGAGAGCTACAGACAGAGAAAACCTGGCCAAACAGCACCCACATTCCCAGGTCCAATTCCAGCACCCCAAGGTATTAAGCAACTATGGCAACCATCCCTGTCTGCCCCTGCTCATGACTCCTGAGACATACACGATGCTTGGCCTTAACTTAATCGGAGTAACAGCCATTCGGCAGGGCCCTCTCAAGAGCAGGGAACTGTTATTATCCCCCTTCTAGAGAGGAGGGGGCCAGGGCTCCAAGAGGGTAAGTAACAAGCCAGAGGATACGGGAAGGGAGTCTGACTCCATGCACCCTGCCCTTCCCATAAACCCCGGGGTGTGCTGTTCTTCATCAGGGAAAGTGGCCAGGGCTAAGCTAAGGCCTGAGGGATTTCTGGGAAGGAGTAAGCACCTGGGGTAGAGAGAGTGGTGACATCTCCCCTCTGTCCTGACAACTTATGGTAAGTGCTGGGTGCCTCTGAGCATTAGGCTGTCCTGTTGGTCGCTGCACACAGGGTGTCCTCTAACCCTCGCCCTGAGCCTCCGACTGGCCCTGTTTCTACTTCACAGGGGCAGAAAATGAGGCTGAGACAGTGCACCCCATGCTCAGTGCTACAGAGGAGACAAGGCCACCCCTCAGAGGGTACCCCACTCTGACGGGCTGCAGCAGGGCAGAGACAGCCCTGCAGAGCTCACCTATGGAGGAGGCCGGGTGACCTGGGAGAGCCCCCAGGTGACGCAGGGACGCTGAGGACAGAGGCTCCCCTCCCCTGCCCTCCGGAAGGCAGCTGCTTTAAAAGGCCCTAAAACACTTTCCAGGAAGCCTTATCAGACACTGCTGATCCCAATCAGGAATCTTCCAGGTGCGGTGGCCACGGGCTGCCCCACCCCTGGGAACTGGGCAAACACTCTTCCCTGCATCCTCCCTGCTGGCCGTTTTTTTTATTCACGAGCTGCAGGCAGCCGCCGGGGAGGCGGGCACTAATTCTGATTGATTTCACTTCATTTCAGTCTTTTCCAGTTTCCGGCAGTTTTCTCCTCCTCTCCTGGGAGTCCTGGGTTTTTATCCTGGGCCACTGCAGGGCAAATGGGCCTGCCTGGTGGAGAGATCTGAAGAGTGTGTTAAATACAGATTCCCCTAACCTCGGTCGCCAACCTACCAAATCTCCAGCTAAGTCAGGCATGTGGACCTGGTCACAGATCTTGGTGGGGCCAGGTCCGCCCATGCCAGGAAGCCCTCCTTGATCTGTACCTCTCTGTCCTCTGTGGAAGCACAGACTCGTGGCTTGCCTCCCCTAGGCTTCGGGTCACCAGCCAGCTCCACTGGCTGCTTCCTGTTGGGGGCCTTTCTGTGTGCAGGGATCCTGCCTGGGCCCTAAAGCACAGGTGACTCTGGGCAGGCAGAGATGACCAGCCATTGCCCTGGGCAGAGTGCCTGGAAAAGAGGCCCAGAGAACCCACCCCACCTCAGCACTGACAGAGTACAGTGGTGCTGCAGCAGGCTGTTTGGACTTAGAATTTCTTGATGAAGAGAGAAAGGTATCGAAGACAATCTACAGGAGGAACAAGGGGACCAGCAGGATTGGGGGTGGCAGAGATGGGTAGAAAACACAGGACTTTAGAGGTGAGTGGAAAACAACCCCAACAGGGTGTAGGGGAGCTGCTGATGTCTTCATCATTGTTGTGAGAATCTCCTGGAGCAATCTCAGGGTGATCACAGAGACCTGGGATACAAAGGACCCCACAGGAGCACCCCCATGTCTAAGATCCAGAGGAGTGTCTCCTGAAGGGTCCTGGCAAGGAGGGCCCAGGAGGAATCATGTCCATTTACACTTGAGGGGCTGGGGAAGCCACTGAGGGCTGACCTGTCATCCAGACAATGCCAAGGCCAGCCCGGGGGCCACAACAGGACACAGCTGTCACTGACCACACTTATGGGTCCTCCAAGGAAAAGGACCTTAGAGGGGCTAAGAAGCTACACGGCCTGAGTGTCCAGCACGTTCTGTGGTGTCTCTGGGAACACCGAAGGAATGAGGATGCCCCGTGCAGTGCTGGGATTCACACTAGCTCTGTCATCCCCAGGGCTGTCTCTTCTTCTACTGCCCATTGTCCATGCGGTCAGCTGGCGCTGCTCCCATCCAGCCGGGAGACAGAGGCTGGGTGCCTGGTGACTCTTGAAATACATGGATGATGGGAGAGCATGAGGGAGGGAGGGAGAGAGGGAGAGAGAGAAGGAGGAGCAAACCAATGTGTTTTAGAGTTCTGTGGCATTTGGGTTTTAACTCTAAGCCCTGGTTTCCCAGTTGAAAGCAACATCCTTTGAAAGGAAAAGGAAAAGCAGCAAACATGAAAAGGAAAGTAATTCCAAACCAATCCTGTTGAAGGTCTCTGGATCCTAAATGGGAAATGCCCAAGAGGTGGGCCCTGTAAGGCTGGGATAGGGGCAGAAGGAACATGGGTGGTAGGTGGGAAGACACCAGCTCCCGGATCCTGACCTGGGATTCTCTTGTAACCACACAAGGCTGCTGCTGGTCCTATACCTCTCTATTCCAGCTGAGCTGTTCTATTCATCACCCTCAGACCTTTTCTTAATCCTGCCTGGTGCATTCCCTTGATACCACTCTCTGGGATGGTTTCTTTGATTTCCTGTGCCAGGTGGACCCTCTCTCCTCCATCCCTGTATCACTGTTCTGATGCATGTAAAGTAATACAACAAAACAAATTCACTTGCTTGTTCATTCATTTGTGCGGGTCACTCAGTGTCTTTAGCTGATTGTCATAGTCACGGGGTCCCCGTGTGGGGTGGCGCAGTTCTACAGCACTGGGGATGCCACAGTGATATGGCAGGTACAACTTTCTTTCTTCCTGGAGTTTCCAGTGTAGGCAGCTGGGCATGCACTAGATGGGGAAACGAACAAGCCTCTGGTCCATTTCAGGAGTCAGTAAGTGCTATTGAGTAAAATAAAGATGGTGGGGTAAAAAGTGGCAAAACTGTAAAGGAGGTACTCAGAGAGGGCCTCTGGGAAGATAGCATTGGAACAGAGCTTTTTGGACCAAAACTGTGAACATAAAATGGCCTTGAGGGGTCTCTGCCCTCAAAGAACTCAGAGTCTAGCAGGAGAGAGACAAGCTGACCCTATCAACTATGCAGGACCAGCTTCGATTCATTCGAACATCCCCATATCATGGAAATCAGTGATCTTTCCAGACACAAATCTGGCCACATCCCTCAGTGGCTCAAAAATATTCAATTGCTCCCCACTGCCCTCAGCTCAAATCCAAACTCCTCAGCCCTTTAGGACCTCCTGCATCCACTGATTCTCAGTCTCACCCCCACTGTTGCCTCCCATGCCCATCTGCCTCAGAGAAACCCAGGTCAGTGCCTGCTTGTGTGCCACTCCCACACCTTCTCGAAGACTGTCTCCCTTTCCAGGCTAAATTCTCCTCACCCTCACAGCCCCTGAGTCAATCTCCGTAACTCATGAGAGCCCCCAGCTCATTAGCATTTTGGATGGTCAGGAAAGTTTCATTGTGTAAAGAATGGGTAGTAAGAAATCAGGCAAAGTGTAGGGTCATAAAAGATGAAATAACCTTCTTCTCTCCTAAGCCGCAGCCCCCATGGATCACAACTTCCTCCTGGTAGCACTCTGGGACACACTTCTCACATCCGCTCCTGCCAACTGTTTTCCCTGTCAGCTTGTCCCCGGTCTCCCTGCCCACCCTAGAGCCCAGCATTACACCAGCCAGAGAGGAAGCTCCGTCAATATTTAGAGAGCAAATGAAGAAATGTGAGAGGAGACCAACTCTCCATAGACCTCAATCTTTGGATTCCATCTAGTGGCGGGCCTGCCACCATCTCTCCTGTTGGATGTGTCCCCTGGGCTCTTCTATCCCTCTCAAAGCCCCAACTCCAGATGTTCCATACTTTATTATTCTTGGAGGGGTCTCATGGTCTGGGGGAGATACTGAGCTTAGCACCCTAGTCCAGGAGCCTCTCCCCAGCACACACACACACACACACACACACACACACACTTCACATTCCAGAGGATGGAGTTGGGAATTTCCTAATGCCTTGGCACTCAAGCCAGTCCTGCTATAGGGTGAGAAGCCAAGAAGGGAGATGGGGAAAGAGAGGAGTGGTGGCCACATGGCTCTTGGTGCTGGGAGCCTCTGTCCTATTCCCAGGCTGCACTGCTTCCAGGAGGACTCAGGTGTCCCCTGGTTGTGCCGTGGATAACACTGCTCATCCCATGTCTACTCCATCAAGACTGTATCCACCTCATGGGGTGGGGAGTTTCCTGTCCAAGACCTGATCTGATCTAACAGGTGGGGCAGGCGTTATGATCATCCTCAAGTTACGATCATCCTCCTTTGACAGATGAGGAAACTGAGGCTCAGGAAGAGGAAACAGAGGATAAATGATGGCTGTACCTTTCACACCACGGGAAACTGAGTCCTCCACAAGGAGCCCCTTGGTTCCCACCAGATACCATCTCCCCACCCGTGAGATCAGATCCACAGTAGCCCCGATAGATTAACTTCCCTGGTGTCCATGAGGCAGGGAAAAAGGCGGCAACAAGGTTTGGGGTGCCCACTAAGGCAATCAACCCGCCCTGTTTTGGATTCCTTCTCCACCCTGCCCCCAAGTGGCAGTCCAAGCAGCAGTCCTTCTGTGACATGGACTGCCAACCAGCCCTGTGTCCAGGGCCAGCCAGGGTCCAGTCAGGCCGTAGCCCACCAGATTTAAACCACCTTCTGCCAAGGCCACGCTGGACAGACATGGCCCTTCCATCTACCCCATGGTAATTAAAAACATACCCAGGCCTCTTCGAATGCAAGACAGGCCAATTTTCCTCCCCTCCAGCTCCGCTGACTACAACCTAAATAGCAATATTTATGCCAAGCTCCCATAATACTGTAAACATCCCAATGTATAGCAGGCCAGCCCATGAGTCATTTCCCCAAAGCCAGAGCTAATAAGTGGTACCTCGGCCATATTCTGGGGGCTCTTGCCAGCAGCTGGGCCCCATGGTTACTTTCCACACCCAGGACCCGTGGCACCCTGGTGCTTGGGCAGCCTCACTCTGGGAAATTGCCGGCAGCCACCAAATCCTCCAGGAGCCAGAGGATAGCTGCCTTGATGCCAGAAACCGTGGCTGCCATCTAGTCCCCCACCCTACCTCCAACTGTGGTTACTAACACCCTCAGTACTGAAGAAAAAGTAAAGTTACAGTGCAAGGTTCTTATTGTACCATCCAGAGACTGTAGCCCCCACGTCTGGTCTGATCAGAGTGTTTTAGACTTCAGTCACCCCAAGTGACCCCAGAAGAGGGATCTGTCCATCACACCTCACGCCCCTGCCCATAGTGGCCAATCCTAGAAGGCGTCACCCTATTTAGAGACAAGAAAACTCAGCAAAGCCAGTCCTACTTCAAAGACTTTAGAACCAGGTTCTATTTTTTATCACCCAATGGCCATGGGTGGGACACTGCAGTTTTCTGAGCCTCACTTTTCATATTTCTTAAAAAGGAAGCACAGCCACATCAATTGGTTTTCTTAGAAGATGTATCTTGAAGGATTCAGCACAGTTGTGGCGGGGAAGCACTTTGTAAGGCTTGAAGTACCTTGTCAACTGCAACCTTGTTGTAAACCACAGAGAGCCAGAGCAAAGTACTTCATAAACTGTAAAGCGGTTTGAAAACTGTAAAGCGCAGTACGCCCGAGAGCCATTATTCATATTCATTTCTTGCCCTACAAGTCATTCCTGGTGGACACACCCAGCCCCCACTAACAACTTTCCCTCCAGAGCAAGCTTGCTGGGGAGACCTGGCAGCGGCTCCTACCCTCGTAGGGCCCGGGTGGTACCAACACATGAGGCCACAGGGAGAGGGCCCAGCGACCCTGGCCAAGGCCAACACATGGCAAGAGCATCTGGTCCGGCCCTGGTGGCAGCTGGAGAGTTCCCGGGGCTCCAGCCACCACGCCGAGCTCTGCTGCCCGCGGGGCGGTGGCCGGCAGGGGATGCCCGAGACCCCGCAAGGGAGAGAGATGCCCACGGACCCACACCCCCGCGCAGTCCTCCTGGGGAGGGGACCCCATTGTACTCTGCAGGCGATGGGCAGGCACCCACACGCTTGCTTCCACTCTCACCAGTGCCTGCGCTCCGGGGCGCCGGGTCCCCAACCTGGGGGCACGCAGACTGGGAGCCCCCACCCTAGCCGGCTGCGTTGCCTCCTCCCTCCGCTCCCTGCTAAACTTTCCAGCCCCGGCTGCGCTCCGGGGCCTCTGGTCCTCGCCCCTCCACCCGGCGCGAAGCGAGGCCAGGCCGGCGAGGGGGCTGCCCCGGCCGGGGGCGGCGAGCGCGCGTGGGCAGCCCCAGCCCTGGGCGGCGCTCGCCGGGCTGGCTACAAAGCCTCGGCAAGATGGTCCCTTCGCCTCCTCCTGGCACAGTCAATCAGCGCCCGCCGCTCTCCGAGCGCCCGCGGGGCCCGCGCCACCCGACGCGGCCGGACACACCTCCCCGCGGCCACCTGCGCCCAGCGCCGGCCCCCGGGCAAACTTTGCGGCCGCGGGCGGAGGTGGGCGCCGGGGCAGCCGTGCCTGGCCGCTCCCCGCCCCCATCGCCCGCCCGCCCGCTTACCTTCCACGGCGGCGAGCAGCGGCAGCAGCAGCAGCGCGGCCCCCAGCCTCCGCAGGGCCATGGCTGCGCTTCCCGGCGCCTCGGGCCACCGCGCCGCGGGACCCGGGCGGGAGCGCGCGCCCCGGGCTCGGGGGGCCGGGGGGAGCGGCGAGGCGAGGCGCACACACAGCCGCCGCCACCGCGCAGCCAGCAGAATGAGCCATCCAGCCCGGGCAGAACGGGGACCCGGGCTCCGCCAGCGCTGGGCACGGCCCACCTGAGCTGCGGGCGCGGGGGGAGCCCGGTCCAGCCGCCGGGCCTCCAGCACGAGCCCTGAGCCCCAGTTGGCCGCGCGCCACCTTGAAACCACGTCCCCCGGAGTCCGCAGGGTCACCCACGAGTAGCACTGGAATTGGGGTGCGGCGACTTCGCGCTCCTGGGCAATCAGGACCCTGAGTTCCCCCCGCGCAGCAGTGGTCTCTCCCGGCGCTGTGGCTCCTCCAGATAAAGCAGCGATTTCAGCCCAAATGTTTCTCAATTTTTATTGAATGCTGCAAAGCCTGAGAGCGTCTGGCGCGGCTGACAGGGGCTGGGAGAGGGGACCCGGGGCGGGGGTGGGGGGCTGCCCGAGGCAGGGGCTGGCCCTACCTGTCAGGGCCCGCGTGCCATCCCTTCGCCTCAGCCCTGCCACCCGGGTCTCTGCGGCTTCGAAAGGGACTTGACTGCAATGAATGAAAGGGGGTGGGGGGGCCGCTGGGAACAAAACAGGCGGCTTTCCCAGGCGCTGGGGCTGGGCTGGGGCCTCCGACTGGGGGTGTGGGCCTTGGCGCTCACCCGCGGGTCCAAGGAGCTCACACTGGCAGGGGCTGCCGGGCCCTGGCAGACAGACCGCAGGCCCTGGTCCCCGCCTTGTTGTGAGGGAGCCCATGAGCCCCTCCTAGCAGACCCTTCTATCAGCACATTGTATTTCTCAGTCTCCGTTGATCTGTTCCCACTGCAACTTGGGCGTGGAGGGGTGGAGGACACCCAGAGGGATCCCTGGGGACAACCCTACCCCACCCAGCCGTGGGATGGACCTGTCTGTGCAGCCGGTTTGGTGCACGGGCTGTCTCTTCGCAGAGAACACAATCTCATCCATCTCTGTGGGTCCGGCCCTGTTCTGACAGCCTTCATCACCATCATCATTAACAGGCTTTGGGAGGACGTGGGTGGCTGCTGGGGGCCTGCAGGAGTCACCCAGGCAGAGCCCCTGGCCTTTGGGAGCCATCTTCCAGGCAAACAAGGCTTGACCAGGAGCTTTGCACTCTGTGCAGTGGTGATGGGAGTCCACACCGTGCCGCCTAGACTTCTGTCCCTTTGTCCCACAAACTACCAGAAAATCCAGGAATCTCTTCCCTTCAGAGGGCACCCAGCAGTCTCTATCAAGAAAACAGCACCATCAAAGATTTGGACAACCGAGTCACCTTTGGAAACTCCCACAGCCCAGTTAAAATGGGCAGAACCTGGGAGGTCACCAGGAGGAGGTGGGCTGGGAAGGAAACAGCATGGCTGCCAGCAGGGAGCAGGAAGGTAGATTCCCTCTTACACCTACAAACTCCTCCCTAGGGCCCAGATCTCCTGGTGGGCCTGCCTTTATTTTCAGTACCTGCGTGTCAGGCCTTCCAGGGGGCACAGGGTTTGAGGGCCACAGAGCTTGTCCCACCTTGAGATAGGACTCCCTCTGCAAGCTATGGCACGTCTCAGTGCCAACCCCAGCACATCCAGATGCTCGGCGCATTCCTAATTCCAGAAATACATATTGAGCATCCATTCCATTCAGGTTGGATTCAACTCTTCTGTTTTGTTTCTATTTCCTGGGATCCATGGACCACCTATCCATTCCTAGTGCTTCCCTCCTTCTTAGAGGAAGCAAGACAAAACAAAAAATGGTACCAGGCACTAGGCTGGGCTTTATGTATAAATCATCTTCTTAACCTTTTAAATCCTATGAGGCAGGAGCATATCTTCTCAGATGTTAAAATTGAGGGCCAGAGGAATTATTTGCCCAAGATTACATAGCAATTTGGAAGTGGGGTTCAACTCCTGTCTGTTGGACCCCAGTGCTGACCCTATGCATGGGCATAGAGAGCTCTGGGGTTCAATCAGTCAGCTTCCCATATTGTGTTTCACAGACTAGGAAACTGAGGCCCTGACAGAAAAGCGAATCACTGAAAATTATGTAATCAAATAGGCATCTCTCCTGGACTTTTACCTGGCTAAGCATAAAAATGATGATAATAATAAAATACAGCACCTCTTCTCTTTCATTTATGTTTTCCTCCCTAAATGTGGCATTATTCTCCACTTGGGATCTTGTCCCGCCAGGCCCTTCCTCTCTGGTCTCTTGGCAACTGCCTCCAGCTGCTCCTTTGTCCCAGTTAGGCAAAACACCTGGTTGTCTTTCCAGTCCAAAGACAAGGGCATCCCCCCACCCTGCCACTGCCCACACCCACCATAAGCTTTAGCAGACCCTGGCTTCATCCTTTTCTGATGGGCCCATTTGTTCATGGTGAAAGGTGACCAGCCCCCACTGCATAGCCCCTTGCTTGTGGTCTCTTACTCTCGGCTTGTCTCTGATTTGCATATTATTTCTACAACCTCCATGGACTGAGAGCTACATGGGGAGAGTGGCAGAAACAGGCAAGAGGCCCAGAGAGCATCTAACCTGGTTCCCCATTGTAGAGGAAGAGGCGGCTTGGAGCTTCATTTGTCTAATGACAACAGCTCCCTGCATTTGCAATCACGCTTTAACAGTTTACAAAGCAGCGTTCACACCCATCAACTCACTCATGCTAATTCAACCAGCCTATCCTGCGAGCCAGCCAGAGCCAGCCTGGGAGCCCAGCCCCAGAGCACCACTTTGCAGAAACTGAACCCTGACATCAGAAGGTACTTGCCCAAGGACACTCAGCAGCCCTTGGTTTGGCTTTGTACCTCTAAGTGAGACATCAGTGACCTGACTCTATGTCTCTTTCAATCAAATTTGATGGACAGGCCTTCGTTGGGCATCTCCTGGCACTAGGGAGGCAGGGACACAGCTCTGACCCGGCCCTGCTTTGCAGTAGTTTGTATTCTGCTGCCGGGAGATCTACGGAGGGACGGGACAATGACAACAGTGCCAAGTGCTAGGAAGACAAGATGTGGGGCAGCCACTGACTGAGGGGAGAGGCCCAGGCTACGCAAGCGGGTCTCTCAGAGGAGGGAACACAACACTATAAAACTAGACACAGAGGAACACTGGGGAGAGAATTCCAGGTGGAAGAGATGGCATATGCAAAGGCCCTGGGGCTGGAGCCTGCTGTATTCCTTCTGTGAGTTTCTGACTCTTCTCCTGATCTTTCTGCCCAGATGCAGGACCATTGGGGACACACAGCCAGCTGTGGGTCAGGCCACACCCATAGGCAGTAGCAAGCCAGGGGGGCGGTCTTGGTACAGAGGTGACTCAAGTTTAACTCTGGGAAAAAAAAGCGTCCTCGTTCTGTCATCAGTTGGTGACCTCAGACAGGGCTCTTCCTCTTTCTCTGGGTCTGAAATGGGAGGGTCACATGTATACCCTCAGGAAGCTCAAGAGCCAGCACCAGCTAGCACGAACCCAACACAAGCCCAGGTGCCACGTATAGCTTCTAATAGCCATGCTACAGAGAATAAAATTTAGGCTGGCTGTGTAGCTCAGTGGTGCAGCTCATGCTGAGCATGCTCAAGGCCCTGGGTTCGATCCCTAGCCTTTCTTTTCCAGCTCTCCAAAGGTAAAAGGACACAAAAGAAGTAAATTTTAATATATTTATTTAACTCAACATATCTGAAATGTCATTTTTAACATGTAATTAGTGAATATATATATATATATATATATATATATATATATATGTGTGTGTGTGTGTGTGTGTGTAATTTTTTTGAGACAGGATCTCACTCTGTTCAGGCTGGCCTTCAACCGATCCTGCAACCCAGGCTGGTCTCAAACTTAGGGCACTCCTCTCGCCTCAGCCTCCTGAGGGCTAGGACTACAGGTGTGTGCCACCATGCCCAGCATCGAGTTGTTTTGTACGTTTTATCCTGTCTTTGTGATCTACTGAGACCTTCTATTTCAGCGTCTGTCCGTTTGCTTTAGCCACATGTGACTAATGGCTGCCACAATGCCATGAGGAAGCGTTTAGAAAAGAGGTTGTCTATGCTCTCTGGGGACACAGAGGATGGACTCACCACCTCTGCTCCCCTCAAGGGGAAAGACCTCCTGGAGATGGTGACACTGAAAGGAAAAACCTTTTTTTTTTTTTTTTTTTTTTTTGTCTTTTTGAGATAGGGTTTCGCAATGCAGTTCAGGCTGACCTTGAGCTCACTTTGTAGCTCAGGCTAGTCTTGAACTTGTGAGGATCCTCCTGTCTTTATCTCCTGAGTATTGGGATTACGGCATGCACCACC
>PVKN010020002.1:0-16119 GCA_004027915.1 Capromys pilorides | reverse complement strand
TATTTGATTACAGCAACAAAAACATGGCTCATAGACCTGGAAAACTGTAAACACAGAATACCTACAGCTAGGGCCCTTTGTGTGAAACACCAACCAAAAACATCAACTGAAACTAAAACATACTCTTGAATTTGAGAATGCAAAATCCGAGATGACAGTGTATCAGGAGACCAAGCCTAAACTAGACTCTAGGCCTCAAAAATAGCACGTACATTTCCTCTTTGCTTCATTATATCTCAGCAGACAAGTCCCCATTGCTTCTATACAAAATAATTTTATGAATATTTTCTTATGCTGTTTTGTATTCTCCAAAATTATACTATTTCATAGAAAGAATGCTTTGGAATGAATACATACATTCCCCTTATGGTCATACATTAGACAATTTCAACTTCTTGCTGGTATAAATAACTCTGACAAACGTCACCTATATAAAATTTCATTCCCTACTTATCATTTTCTTGGGGAAATCATTGGTACATTTTGCAGGAACATTTTTGTTGGTTTTTTGTTTGTTTGTTTATTTGTTTGTCTGTTTGTTTCAGGATCAGACATCAAATCCAAGTAATACCAATGTACATCCCAACTGTTTTTACTTCATGATTTTTAGAGAGTGTTGCCCTAAATTGCCCAGGGTGGCCTCAAAGTTGCAATCTTCCTGCTTAAGCTTTCTAAGTAGTTAAGATTACAAGTGAGGTGTGGGGCACCACTCCCCACTAAGGCAGGAATATTTTAAGTCCCTTGACAGAGACTGCAAATTACACATCCAGAAAAGCTGTATCTGACACACATATGTACACATACATACACACACACACACACACACACACACACACACACACACGCCACCTATGAAGCTTATTGTATTCCAACCTCACCAGAATGGAGTATTAACAGGAGGTTAAAGACATGTGTTCATATGTCTACTAGAAGACTACCATCATATCTGCTAGAGTGACTGTATCCATTTGCACACCAGGGAGCCTCTCTATAGGACCCTAACACTCAAGTCAACTGATAGGGGCCTTCTCCAGCTGGATCAGCTTTGCAGGGGTGGAGTCCTTCTTTAACACTATATTTTGCATATTTCTTTCTGACCGACCCATCTTTTGATGAACACATTATCCTTCGCTAAGAACATTTTGAGTAAGGTCTTTATCTAGCCAAGACATATGAGCTCCTTCTTTACTGTAGACCTCTAATGAGACCTACTATATATCATTTCATACTTTGCTACCTCTTTACTAATATCCAGGCTGGCTGTTTGAACATAATGGAAGTCACCTTGTTTTCAACACTCTATACTGACTACTGCAAAAATGTCATTTGATCCTCACTGGAGACACTTGAAGTGGGCCCATTTGTCCACGGAAATGGTTCTTTAAGTCGCTGAGATCATGGGTGAGGTCAGAACTTGAGCTTGACTTTGTTCTTTCATTTCCTCTCCTAATAAGGAGACATGGGGCCCAGAATCATCAATTTAAAGGATACCATTACAAGCAAGTGATGAGGTACTGAGGACTTGAATGAGGGCAAGTTCAGTCACAAAAAAAGGAAAGTGATGGATTGAAACTGAGTCTTATGAAGGAAGAACCAACATAAGGAGAAGCCTGTCTGCTTCAGGAAAATGAGTAATAAATACATATTATTCATTATGTATAATATCAGGAAAAAATCAAATTGAAAATTAAATTAAAATACAGAGAAGTGAGAAAAATATTGAGGGTCCCTCAAACTGAGGGAAACCAGTTGTCCCTAAAGTCAATAACTACCTCTGCCATGCCCAGTCATGTGAGTCAGGAAGCCTCAACCAGTTCTCTCATTTCTCATCAGTACTGGTGTCTGTCTCCTGCCACTGCGTAGTACCCAGTTGCTGAATAATGTATTCAATCAACCATTCTGGCTCACACATGAAAATGCATGCAGAGGAAAATATGATGTACCCTTGAATTCCAAAGTGCTTTGTTAGTATCCAAGACCTGCTGTTAGCTCAGCCTACTACCCTTGTTTTTCTCAGTGGATGCCTCATATTACTGACGAGAACTTTCTGAACTTTTTCAACCTTCTTGGCTCACCAAATATCAAAATCTCTATGCCTGAGTTTTGTTTCTTAGAAGCCCTACAAATTTGCTCCCTGGGGAAGAAGGAGCAAAGGTTAGGCTGTGGAGTGCTTTAATCAATAGCACATGTGTCTGAAGAACAAGCAGGAATCAATAATAGATTTTGACCACATTCAACTTTTATTTTTATCCTCCAAATAACAGTGTCAAAACATTCATTCCAGACTGCAATTGAAAAAAACTCAATTAAAAAATTCTGCTCTTTCTTGTTCTTTATGAAAGGCATAGTGAATGTGTTTATCATATGAAGAAGAGAGTGAACCAATTAGAAAAACTCAGAAAATATGGTATTTTTTAGTGTTGAATTTAAAAAAGATTGCAATGAAAGACAACTGCAGTTGATAAGATGTGTGTGTAGGATGATGTGTGATAAGGAAAATGAGAACTTATGGTAAGAGCCCAGAAGCTCTGGATTTATGTGTGAGAAATTCATCTGTTGATTCATTAAATACAGTAGATGTCTCCACTTGCAGCACGTAGTAGGCTTCTAGTGGATGTGTACAATTGATTACATAGCAAACACTTTCACTGACCAATGATTTCAATAGTTAGCCAGGTTGAGAATCACTGGATTTGATGATGTCTCTAGGCTGGATACTTTCAAAACTATCACATATTACCAAAGAATCTATAGAGACAGTAAGAGAGCAAGGCAGGCAGGGACATAGGGCATGAAGTGGCTAAGATGGCAAGAATGAAAGTAGTTATAGAAATGACCACTTGCTTACTGGAAGTTGCCCTTTGTTAAACCTTTGCAGGTGTAGCCCAGTTATTTTTAGGAGCTGACTTGCATGCATTTACTGGATGCCTGTAGACCCCATAACCTTCATCTCATCCTTCAGCTCATGGTAGCAACAGCTCACTCCATCAGCAGCCCATCCCAGCAACAAAGACTAGAAGTTGGATGAGCCTAGAGGACACCAACCAGTGAAGAATCCATCATCCTTAACTCACCGCACACTAGCTTGTCCCTATAAGTACAATCAGAGCAATTAAACCATGTTGAGAGATGTTCTTTCAAGCTCTCCCTTCTGAACAGCTTGCTAGTTCCGTAGCTTATGTCTCTGTGTTTAACATCTTATAAATGAACCTATGCTTCATACTACTTTCATTTCTGACTTCCTCCTTCTGGGCCTGCTGACTTGGCTTCAATTTCCTCTTTCTCCAGTTGGAGACTTTGGCTGCAAGTCGGCCTCATTCCATTCTTGCATTCCTTACTGGATTGAGGGCACGGACTCATGAATGTAAAGACTTTTCTCAGAAAAGCTCCTAGTTTCCCCAACTTTAACCTGATGCCACAAGTCTGTCCAAAAACTGATAATTTTAGTATTGGACAAAAGAGTAGAAAGACCTATTCCAGTAAAATCTTTCATCTCCATGAACCTAGAAATAGTCTTTGACTTCTGGAAAATGTATTGCAAGTGGGAAATAAGAAATATAAAACAGAGGAAATCATTTCTACATTTCATTAATTGTTCAAAGCATTAAAATCGTTTTCATATGTCTAACACTTAGGGACTTTGGGTACAGCATTGGTGAGGACTCAGCCTGTAACCTCAAGCAAATCACAGTTCACTTGGGAAGCACCAAGAAAATTGAATAGAAACAATGAAGTGATATATTAGAATACAGTGTGATCAGCACCACAAAATAATAGGCATAGATATAGTTTGCAGTGTAATAGAAAATTGGTGTTATGAACCAAAAAAGATGAATATAGCCTCCATTTAGAAATAATTATACTGGGTCCCATATTGAACTCAAGTTGGAAGAGGCAAGTCTGATCTCTAAATGGAGTATCATGATCCAAAGGAACCAGAGCAATTGAGGAACCTGTTTCCTGGTGGTCTAACTTTTGAAACTACCTGTGAAGTTGAAGAATGGGGCACACTCATAGATTGTATGGTAATGAGAGTTCCCCAAACAAAATGCACCAGAGGCTTTGGTTTTGTGACTTACTCTTGTGTTGAAGAGGTGGATGCAGCAATATGTGCTCGACCACACAAAGTTAATAGGCAGGTAGTAGAAGCAAAGAGCACTGTTTCTATAGAGCATTCAGTAAATCCTGGTGCCCATCTAACAGTGAAGAAATTTTTTGTTGGTGATATTAAGACACAGAAAAATATAATTTGAGAGACTACTTTGAGAAATATGGCAACATTGAAGCCATAGAAGTTGTGGAAGATAGGCAGAGTGAGAAAAAAGAGAGAATTTGCTTTTATAACTTTTGATGATCAAAAAACAGTAGGTACAATTTGTTGTTCGGAAATACCGCACTATTAATGGGCATAATCATGAAGTGAAAAAAGGCCCTTTCTAAATAAGACATGCAATCTGCTGGATTATAAAGAGGCCATAGAGGAGGATCTGGCAAATGTATGGGCCATGGAGAAAACTTTGGAGGTGGTGGAGAGAATTTTGGCCCTGGCAGAAACTTTGGTGAAAGAGGAGGTTACAGTGGTGGAGGTGGGAGCAGAGGTAGTTATGGAGGAGGTGATGGTGGAAATAATAGATTTGGAAGTGATGGTGGAAACTATGGTGGTGGCCTTGGTTACAGTAGTAGAGGAGTGGTAATAGACCAAGATATGGAAACCAAGGTGGTGGTGGAGGAGGATATGATGGTTACAATGGAGGAAATTTTAGTGGTGGTGACTATTGTGGTGGTGGGAACTATAATCATTTTGGAAATTATAGTGAACAACAGCAGTCAAACTATGGACCAATTAAGGGGGACAGTTTTGGTGGAAGAAGCTCTAGCAGTCCCTATGGTGGTGGAAGTGGTAGCAGAAGGTTTTAAAAAAAAACAACAGAAAAGGGCTACACTTCTTAGCAGGAGAGAGAGCAGCAAGGAGTTGTCAAAAAGCTGCAGGTTACTTTGAGACAGTCATCTCAAATGCATTAGAGGAACTGTAAAAATCTGCCACAGAAGGAAGGATGATGCATTGTCAGAAAAGTTACTGCAACTCAAACAAGAAGCCTTCTGGCTCAGGACTGTCCTAGCTGCAATTGGCAAGAAGTGCAGCTATGGATTAATACAATGGAGTGTCAATTAGATGTACATTCCTGAGGGCTTTTGTTGTAGCTTTCTCTTATTCTTTCTTCTCATTACATCAGGTATATTGCCCTATAAATTGTGGTAGTGGCACCAGGAATAAAAATTAAGAGATTTTTAACTTTTCAGTATTTGTGTAATTCAGTTTCTCTACACTTTAAGACAGAAACTTTAATAAAATGCAGTTTTTAAGGTATTTGCTTGTGAGTTAACAAACAAGATCATTGTTAATTACTATTTTGTATGAAATTTGCTAAAGTTAACTGTAAAGAAACTCTTACTGATTTTCACGTTAGGGAGAAAAAAATCTATTCTCCCCATTTCAAACCATGATACAAAATGAGCACTGACATGTGAAGAGAATAGATATTTGTATGTTTGCAATGTGTGTTTTCAATAAAATAGGATTTGGTATTTAAATTAGCATGTTTGTGAATTTAATAGCATTAGGAGTACTTTCAAATGAGAAAAAAATCTCAAAATTGAAAAAATAAATAAATGAAAATAATTAGACCTGACATGGTGGCACATGCCTGTAAACCCAGCATTCAGGAGGCTGAGGCAAGAGTATCACTGTGGGTTTAAGCCTGGCCTGAACTGCATAGTAAATCCTTGTCTCAAAAAGACATTCAAAATGATTAACATGCATTAATTGAGGATTTCACTATGATGTTTCATACATGCACATACTGTGATTTGATCATATCTTCCCTCCCTGCTACCCTCTCTCTCACTTCCTTCTGTCCCATCAATCCCCTTTCCTAGGAATTCTTGTGCTGCTTTCAGTCATCTCCTGTTATAATTCTGGATTACATATATGAGAAAACATGTGTGACACTTGTCTGTCTGAAAATACAGCTCCACATTAAGCTACTATATAACAGGAGGAGGTTGAAGCAAAGATGGAAGATTGATATTGCCTCAGTTTCTTTCTCGTTGCTGGGACAAAATTTTCAACACCCACAAGTTAAAGAAGGAAACATTTGTTTCAACTCACAGTTAACAAGAGTTTCAGTCTATTGTTGACCAGCTCCAAGACAAGACAGCACAGCAGGGGAGGAACAGTCCATAGCAAGGCAGGCATGAAGCAGAGACTTCCTTCTTTTTCTTTTCATTCCATCCAGGCTTCAAGTCTGTTGATTGGTTCCAACTACGTGCAAGGTGCATCTTCCCTCTTTGGGAAGCCCATCATCCACACCCAGAACTATGCTAAACCATTCAGTGACTAATCCAGTATCACACGCCAATGATCCAATATCACACATCCACACATCCTGTCACTCCCTAAAATGCAAATTATGAGTTCATCAAGCTTTGGGGGAACATCTAGGTATAAGTCCTAATAGGTATGCTGGCTGCGGTAGCACACACCTATAATCCCAGCTACCATGGAGACTGAGCCAAAAGAAATTGCCACATCCAAGCCCAGCCTGTCAACTTAGCCAGGCTTTTATCTCAAAATAAAATTTTAAAAGGCAGGGAGTATAGCTCAGTGATAAAGCACTTGTCTAGCATTTGTGAGGTCATGGGCCCAATGGCTGATGCCAAAATAAGTAACTATGGTGATGTACCAGACACCAGGAGATGCAGCCAGTGAGGTTGGTGAGGACTTGATCAGTGGTTCTCAACCTGACTCCATATTGGAATCATTTGTAGGGCATTAAAAAAATGAAAGATCCAGTTCCCACCCAACATCAGTTATATCAGAATCTGTTGATGCTGGAATCATTAGTGATCCTTAGATTCAAGAAAAAGCATTAAATTTATAGACTTATTGAAATAGGATGATAGGATCACTGATCCTTACTTAATCCTTTGATTTCTGACAACCAGAAATTCCATTTCTAAAAGACATCAGAATAACATAATGGGCAGAGCTTGCCTGAAGCAGAATTCAAGTCACAGTAGGTTACTTCACTCTGCATGTGCCTCAGTCTCTTTATCTATATTTGTTTAGTCACATCCATTTGTTTCACACCATAGTTGCCAAATATTTATGGTGGATTTCAAGATGTCAGGTTCTTTGATAAGTCTAGGAAGAAAACTGAACAAAAATGGCACAATGGCTATTGTCAGAGAAGTGCCCTTCTAAATGTTTAGGACACCATCATTGAAACAACCATAAACACAGTTATTTTTAAAACTACATAATTGAAATTACATTGCTAGAAACTGATACTTCTATTTAGGAGAAATACCAGGAACTAAGAAAAATGTGTAATAGGAGATCTTAATTGGGAAGAGTAACCTGGAACTTGAAAGAATAAAAGTAAATTCAGGAGAAATATAGAATGAAGAAATTCAAAGTATGATAAGGAAAAAGTCCAAGCAGAGGGACACACTGGAGGAAATGCCCCAAGAGATGAAGCAATGATGCCCATAGAGGACCAACAAGGTTTCTGATACTTTGCCAGTGCTCCACAATCCACTGCCATCTCATCCTCAGCCCTATCTTCCTCTACCCTACTTCTGCTTCTTAGCTTTGTCTTCTGAATTTAACCAACAGACAGCTGAGGTATAGAAATGGCAAAAGACGTTCACTGAACCAGATGAGATTTTCTAATTGTTGAACATTCTAAAATATTGATGATGCTAAAAATACAAATGTCTCCCTTATGCAGTAAGACCAGTCCTTTATGTGAAGTGAAGATCTGAAAGGAAGAAACGCTGGCTTTCACTGGAGCCCATGACAAATTGCTCACTAATGAGAGGCGTGTTCGCCACTGAGGAGCTGTCTTCACTGAATGTAGAGTAAAAAAGGATGAACATCTCCAGCCAGCCTGTAGCTAAGGAAATTATCAGCTGCTACGGCACACTGAAAATTGTCTCCACTGACATCAATATGTGCCTGAAATGTGACTACCTGGTTCCCCTGCTTTTCAGCCTCTCCAGGAACAGTTGAGTGAAAAATATAATAACATCCTTCACAGAGTCCCCTGAAGTTCCCTTTGGAGGCTCACAAGTATATGGGGACGTACAGGCAGCCATTATCACTCTATATCCCTGCAGCTGACAATATGCATTTGATCAATTATTTTAATATAAGCTGTGTAAAAAGCTTCATGCCTCTGCTTTAGTACTTGCTGCCTATAGCTTTTCCCTTTCTTACTCTTCTGTTTCCTCAATCTCTGTTTGCTGGAAAGATAATGTGTGACACTATGCCTGGCTCATGATAACCCCAGCTCCCCTTTTACTTTAGTATGGTCTCTGTGCAGGCACATAGCTTGCAGTGAAAAGCCTGGATCTTAGCATCAAACAGAACTGGATTCATAGTTATGCTCTGTAACTCATCCATCCATTGTTCTTTGAGCACAGCACATCAATTCTTGATTTCTTCAGCCCAGACTGTTGAGTTACTGTCAATATTGGTGGTTACTCACTGAACCTTCCTGATTGAAGCCTATTTATTGGTAGATATTCAGTTAATGGAAGTAAGCTACTGTACCTTGATTAGTTCATTACAGTTATGCTCTCTTATTTCTTTGTCTTGAGTTTTTGCCCTCCTTCTACCAGCAAATGGAGGACAGATGACCTGACTTTGAGGTGATACTATTGGGAACATAGGTATAACATTAGCTAGAACTTACTAGAACTTTTCTTTTTCAGTGACAAAAAAATTCATCTTAAATTAATGCAGGCAGAAGTGCATGGAAGTCCAGGTGTTAATAGCTATAGGTGTAGCTGGATCCAAGTGCTCAAATGATGTTGTCAAGAGGCTACTTTCTGATGTTTCCCATCTTCACTAGGCTCTGTCTTAGCTGAATTTGTAGGCATGCTTCCCTTCTGTATTCACAAAAATGATCTTTTTATAAAACCTAAGCTAACATAGAGCCCAGTAAATAAGACTAATGAAAGGGAAGCAACAAAGAAAAGAACTACATCTCCTAAAAGTTCCAAAATAGTTCCTGAGCCGATTTCTCAGAGTAACTCTTACCATGTGCCCATCCCTTATCTCTGGGTCCAGGATGCAATGTTCTGATGAGTCACACTTGAGCCCACAGCCCACACATGAAGTAGGAGCAAGCAGTCCCCAGAGGAGACATGGGGAGCCCATGCCTGAAGAAGCGAGCCAGGGTATGCGAGAGAATCAATCCATGACCACTAACTACAGATACTTTTCATTTTCCCTTAATACCAGCTCCCTTCTTCAAAAGACAGCTGCTGACACAAGCCTACATAGACCAGCTTCTCAGCTCATCCTTCTTCCTGGCCTTGTTTGTTCTTTATCCAACCTCCACCTCCACTCTGGAGGACCCCTGGCTTCCATCCAGCAGAATTTGCATTTGCCCAAGGTGCACAGAAAGAGCAGTTGTCAAGCAAGGGTGACAAGGGCAGCTACTTGGCTTCCAGCCATGACACCCAGCACACAGCCATGGAGCCACCAATTAAAAAGAAATCAATGCTTCTTGCATTGATTTTTCTAGGCTTCCTCAAACAAAGAAATAGCCCTCACTATGTCTTCACAGCGCCTTAAACAATCCACAATGGCCATAATACAGTTTTCACAGACTTTTACTCTGCAGCCAAGTTGAGAAATGGAAAGTAGGTGCACCAGCCTCGCCTTCACATGTCTATATCCAGGACAAACATCATGCACCCTTTCCTGATGAACTTGGGCCTGATCTCTGAATCCTTCTCAATATAGCAGCTATCAAGGAAATAATGGAATTGGCTTCATTCCTAAGAAAGGAAATCATTTTTTCTCTGAGGTCTTGGCAATATTTGTGTTTGTGCCAGTATCTAACAAATTAGAGCTCCAAGAAATACAGCAGCACCCTCAGACTGCACAGCTACTGAAGATGATTCCACAGTCCAAGTTGTATAGTGTTCTTCCTCTTCTTCCTCCTCCTCCTCTATTATAAAAATAGAATACTATTCCTAACACCCTAGCCATTATCAATGTGAGTGAGATAAAATGGCTCAGACTTTCATGGCGGTCCTCGCGATGGCTTACTCTTGCTTCCTGCTCTCAAAGGCTGGAGTTGAGCCACGTACTTGTCACTGGACAGCTAGCTAGGCTGCAGAGATGCACCAGAGGCCAAAGGAGCTACTGCTGGGCACTGCGATTTTATACATGGCACCAGAGCTAGCATTAGCCTTGCTCTCTTCAGTGGGAAGCACAAAGATGGTCTTCTGTAACAGGAAGCTGTGGAAATTCCCAGCTTCCCTTTCCCAGGAAAGGCGGGCAGCAGTGGCAAGTCACAGCAAATCACACTCACCTCCCAGCACTAGACCAGAGCAGAGGTCAGGAAGCAGCTGCAAGGAGACTGCTGAAGCCAGAGAAAAGCTGAGACTGAGCAAACTCACACAGCAGGGGTTCAGGAGAGCAGAAAGAGGGAAATCCCATTTTCTGTGCTAACAAAGCAAAATAAAATAAAATAACTCCCTGCAGCTGCAGATATTGCACTGAGCTCCTGTATTTCTTTCCCATTCTCCTTGCCCCAGCTTTTTCCTAAGCACAACAAGCTGTGTAGCTGCAGAAGATAAAACTATGGGCTTAAATCTAATTCCAGTGACTTGCTTCCTGAATAACCTAGGGGAAGGGCCTCTGGTTGTCTGTGTCTCACATTCTCCCTCCATATAATGGGGATAATAGTGTTCCATTCCGTAATGTGGATTTTCTCACCCTGGGAACTGTTGACACTTAGAGCCAGGTAACTGGGAGAGGAGCTGTCCTCTGCACTGCAGGATATTTAGCGCATCCTTGTGTCCACCCACTGTATACCAATAGCACCCATTCACCATGTCATGCCAACTAAAAATAACTCCAGAATTTGCTAAATATCTTAGAAGACAAAATCACCCCTAGTTGAGAACTACTATCTAATTTTGATTCTTACAAACAAATAAACAAATTATTATTACATTGCATAAAAGACTTAGAAGAGTATCTGACACATCATAGGTATTGAAGATCTGTTAAATATGAGTTATTATTGTCATCCCTTGGTCCACTCTGTTTCCTGCTTTTCAGACCATGATCCAATCTTTCTTCGCACATCCTGCACCTGTATGTATGACGCACACCACTAATCAATTATAATTCTGTTCCTGAAACCACCAGGTATGCATTCTGTTGTGGTTTGCCTGTGCATGGCCCCTCAAAGCCTTATGCAGTGCTGGCCACATAGCTCAGCAGATTAAAACACCTGCAAGCAGGTGCGGGGGCCAGAGATTCAGTCCCTGGGCCTGCTGTGCTGGCCGTGCCCCCAGGGTGTGCTGAGACAGCAATTGAGACTGGGAGTGGTGAAGTGAGCCTATAATCCCAGCTCTTGGGAGGCTGTAAACAGAAGAATCACTACTAGTTCAATCTAATAATGAGACCCTAAACTCCCTGCAGACACTGCCCAAACAAACAAACAAATGTCTCATACACTCATGGAATAAGCTTTCAGAGTTTATGATTGATTCCTGGTTCAATGCTGATATTATGAGTATGAGTGCTACAGCAGTCCTGAGGCCAGTAGCCTGCATACAACATAAGGGAGGAAAAGAGGCTTCATCTCTATCCCTCCTCTCTTTTTGCTCTTGCTGATTTTGCTATTTTCAGCCACCATAAGCTGTTGCCCTCTACCATGTGCCACCCTCTCTTGTAGCCAGCTGAGAATGGACTGAAGCCTCTATGAGCCGTGAACTCAATAAACGATACCTTCTCTAATTTGGGGTATCAAACATTTTGTCACAGCAGCAAGAGAAAAGTAACCAAGACATGCTCCAAATCCTTCTCAACATAGCAGCCATCTTCCAAGGCCCTGATATTCTTGGGCACTTATCAAGAACCAGGAATTGGACCTGGCACACAGAAAAACCTCTGGATAGTTGTCTCCTGACAGCCCTAAGAAGTCTCTATGTTCTCTTAATAGTTAAAGATACTAAAATTTGGAAGGGTTAAATTTTTTCCTAAGGTCATGTGGTTATTAAATGACTCTGAAGCTAGGTATACCAGTTGTAAGATTCTGATTCCAGACCTCATTTTCTTTTGAGGAGAGGGGAGTTACAGGGACTCAAACCTCAGTCCTTTACACTGACCCACATCTCCAGCCTCTTTTCATTTTTCAGGTCTGGATCTCCTTATGTTGTCCAGGAAGGACTCAAGCTTGCAGTCCTCCTGCCTCAGCCTGCATCAGTGCCAAGGGGCATGCACCACCACACCCACCTCTGAGCTCTGCTTTCTACATGACTGTGGACAGGGGATACATAATGCTGCAGCGGGATATGTTAGTAAACTACCCTTCTGAAAAAAATAAAAAATAAAGGTTTAATTTATACTATCTGCAATTCCCCATAGTATAAATACAAGACTTCCTCACAGAGGCAAATTTGGAACTAGAAAGGGCTCAGCAGCTGACAGAAAGTTCCTGGCCACATAGCAATTGGTGATTGTAAGCTGGAGTGAGAGCTTCTAACTCAGCACACAGAGGTGCCTTCCAGTCCACTTCAAAAGAAGACAGAGCTGTGGCAAGGTTTCCAATCTCATGAAACCCGGGGGCACTGCAAAACGAGAGCAGAATGAGCTGAGATGGAGACCGCTTCACTTTTCATCTCTCAGGTTTGATGTCCACCCACAAATCAGTGTTCTGGTTTGAATAGTGCAGCTCTGCTTACATAACCTCACACATTCAACTCTAGATACAGCGTCCAGAAAATTAGCTCAGGCTGACACTAGATTGGTAGCCTCCCTAACTGCCCACAAGTCCTTCCTGGGGAAAAAAATAATATCCTCCCTCCTTAGGCTGATGGCTCCTAGAAAATAACTCAAAAATAAGTATTATCAACAAGATGATAGGTCTGAGCCAGTGCAGAACTTGCCCACGATCTCTCCTCCAGGCTCACTGTGCAAGATGTGCACCAAATTATCCACCATGGCTGCAGACAGAAAAGGGACACCAAGATCTACTCCGTCAGGCTGTGTGAGACCCTCAGTTCTTATGTAATTAACATGAAGCTCTATACCTAGTTAACTTAATGAGCATTAATCACGTGTTCCCTATGCTCTTGAGTGGACAAAGGCCTCCCCACTCTCTTCTCTGCATTCCAATCCCTACCCAAAGGCAAAGATGAATTATTCCATCTCATCCCCAGCAGGCACTTCCTCTTCACCCTGGTGCACCTCAAAACTCTGTCAGACACTCAAGGGCGTGGTGCATGACATCTTTGCCATCTCTGATGGCTGAAAGAAAGCAGATCTATATGGACTTTCTTTCCATTTCTTTCAGGTTGCATTCTGGAAATGAAGAGAGAGTTTCTCTTAAAGACACTTCTAGAAAACATAGGGCTTACCACCTCTGTATAGCTATTCCCTACAAGACTGATAAAATAGATTTGGCTTTGTACAATGGCCACAAATCTTTGCTTCTCAACTCTGCTGAGAAACTGTCTTCAAACACATGCAAAAACTCAGTCACAAACACTGGCCTTGCCAGGAGTTTAAAGCTCTGATTTCTGATGTTATATAATTTGTTTTTCTCATAGATTCTGCCACTAGGTCTTCATGGAAGAATTTAAGCAAGTCTTTGGAATATAATTGGTGCATAAGTGGCACAGAAGGAGCCAAGAAGTGAATCCAAGAGGTGAAAGAACTTAAAACTCAGGATTTGGCATTGTACAGACAGAATTATGTTCAAATCCTGGCTCTATCACATTTTGGCTACATCCTTGAGAAGCTACTTAAGCTTATATCTGTAATTCAGTTTCTGGATATGCATGGTCTAAGCAGTAGTGTTAACCAAATAAAAGTCATGTGTCATTAGACCAAAAACCATAAATAGTTTGAGCCCCACGAGGACTATGCTTCACTGGGGATTAGAAATTACCTACTTTTCTAGTTAAGAATTAAAATCTTTTAAATTAAATGGAGATTCTGATTTGAAGATTCAGAGATCTGCAACAGACTTCCTTTTATTCCATTCTGATGATTTTAGAATGTCCCTAATCATCTTCAATATACTTTCTGCTTGCAATGTTTTGTGCCCCTGATAAAGATCTCACTTGCTTCTTGGTCTATACAGAGTAGGAATATATATTTTTATTACTTCATACCTCTTCTGACCCCCATAAGCACAAAAATACAAGGAAATACGTATATACCATAGGTGACACAAAGGAAATACAACTACTGAGATGATCTCAGAATTCCCAGTGCTGCGCTGGAATGATTTCTACATTCATATAAATAAATTCATTCTAAATTTCTTCCTTTAGGGCATCACATGGATGCCTTTAGACACTTAAAGAGAACATTGAAGTTTCTCAAGATATATGAACCAGCTTTGTCTTAGTCTCCACTTTCTAGTGATCCTTGATAGATCACTTCAAGAAGAGATTAAGGTACTGGCTTACAAAGTCTGGGAGCTCATAAACTTTCTCCCCACCTTTTCCAGATTATAATTTGTGAGAAAATCTCTTCTGCACAGCTTTGTCAATAGCTATCATATAACTTTCATGCTGCAACATAAGAATTGAGAGGACTCAGTGTTTGATTTTAGGAACAGAGAATGATTGAGATCTAAAATCTCTACATATCCCTCCACCCTGATTCCTTGAGTGTCACTGGGGAAAATGACGCATGTGGGAAAATAGGACTGAGGATCTTGAGATGTAAAATTGGAAGACTAGATCTATGAGGCAGTGAGGACCCCACACTAAGACTGACTCTGAAAGACATCTCCTCTTGTCCATATATCTTGCAGGTTCTCAAGAGAAGGAAAATCAGTGAAGGAAAATCATGGTGGGGCACTTATTATAGGACTTGCTTCATGTAATTATGGAGGTCGAGGTGTCCCACCATTATTCATCTGAAGGCTGGAGAGCCAAGCAAGTCAATGATACAAATCAGCCTAAACCCTAAGACCTGAGAATCAGGGGAATCATGGTGAAGGTCATACAGTCTGGAGGCTCAAGAACAAGAGGCCAAGAACAGAAGATGGAAATAGCTCTAGAAAAGAAAGAGAATCTGCCTCTCCTTTACATGTGTGTCCTATGCAGGTCTTAGTAGACAAGGTGCCCACTATATTGGTGAAACCAGATGTTCTTTACTGAAGCCACTGGATAACAGGCATCTCCCAACAGCACCATCCCAGATACTCTCTGAGCATTCTTGGTTGGTTAAGATGTAAAATTAGCCATGGCATCCACTCTGAACTGACCCTTTGAAATTTCATTCCAGAGAAATAAAAACAAGCAGAAATATTATTTCAAATATCTAAAGGCTTACCATATAAATCCAAGAGAATACCTGATCCATGTCTCTTAAAGAGTAGAAACCTAAATACTGACATGAACTTACATAATAGGGAAGATGTCAATTTGATATGAACATAGAAAGAAAACATAAAATGGTGTAAAAATAGTAGTGAGCATTTATGCATCAATTAGTTCACTCACAAAATTATTCACTAAGCATTAGTTATGTGTCAGACGCAGGACTAGATGCTGAGGACACACTGGTGAAGTAAGACAGTCATATTCCCTGTGACCCCACTCTCCGCTGTCTCTTCCCTCCATCCTCAAGTTCCTCCTTCGATCATCAAGAATTGATGTGCTTACTACTGTGAAGAGCTCTCTAGGATGCAAGGCTCCATGGTGTGATTAAACAAATAATGAACAATGTCAAAACAGTGTTGAAAATGGCTAACACCTTTAAGTACTTTCCATGGACCAAACACTGTAGAGTAAATCAAATAATCTTCATACCAAACACTATTTGTAGAGTTATTATCTTTATCTTAACTGTGAGAAAGACAAACTTAATACAGACTAAAACACTTGCAAGATCACAAAGCAAGAAATTAACAGAGGGAGACATCAATCCATCAAAATATTATTTATTTATTTATTTATTTATTTATTTATTTATTTATTTATTTGATATAGATTCTCCCTATGCAGCTGAGACTCATTAATAACTTTCTGTTTAATAAACATCCTATCTGGTTAAGGTCACCTATT
>PVKN010020001.1:0-16124 GCA_004027915.1 Capromys pilorides | reverse complement strand
CACTATGATATGATGCTTTCAGTTCTTTTGGGAAAATTTCCAGAAGGGGGATAGCTGGATAGAATGAGATTTCCAGGTCTAGATTTTGAGGAGTCTTCATACTGACCCTCATAATGGTTGCACATGTCCACATTCCCACCTGCAGTAATGAAAGGTTTCCTTTTCCCTGAAGCCTCTCCAACTTTTATTGTTGGTTGATTTCTTTATGATAGTCACTATTTCTGGGGTGAAATGGTATCTCAATTTCTTTTCAGTTTGCATTTCTTGAATGGCTAGTAATGTGGAACATTTTTTCATATATATCTTTACCTCTTGTATTTCTCTGAGAAGTGTATATTCATCTCACATGTCCATTTTTGGATTGGGCCCTTAAATTTCGGGGCTCTAATGTTTTAGTAGCTATGTATATATTATAGATAGAAAACCTTTGTCTAAGTGATTATTAGTTAAGATTTTTCCCGCTTTTGTGGGCTCTTTTCATTCTGTTAGTGACTTCTTTTGACATGCAGAGACTCTTCAATAAGAGGAGGTCCCAATTGTTGATTCTTTCAAGGATTTCCCTTGAAATTTGATTTTTGTTCATGAAATGTTTGCCTACATCTATATCTTCAAGATTTCCACCTACTTTTTCTTTCAGAAGATTTAGTGTTTCTGTTTTAATGTTTAAACCTTTAATTCATTTTGACTTTAGTTTAGTGCATAGTGTTAGACCTGGGTCGAGTTTTAGTTTTCATCTTGCCTTTTAAATTAAAAATTCCAATATTATCTTTTTTTCAAAAACTTATTTTATTTATTATTACTGGGTCTTGCTAGGCAGCTCAGACTTGTAAAGATCTTCATGTTTCAGCCTCCCCAGTGCAGGGATTATAAGCATGCAGCATCACACCTGGTTTCAGGGCCGGCATGGCAAGTAGTACCAAGGATCATACTCAAGTCCTTGCTCTTGCCAGGCAGGCAATTAGACTGCCAAGTTATCTCCCCAGCTCCAATACTATTTTATCACCAAGATCCCCCTCATTAAGTATGTAACCCTACCCTGTGCAAACCTAAAGCTACACAATCAGATGTGTAGTAGTTATTTTCCAAATGAATAAATTGATAGTATTGTTCAAAAATTTAAGAAATACATGAACTTAAATTGCTAGTAGAATCTTTTCAGTTTTAATTTTGCATGCAGTCATGTTAGTGAGATTTCTTTAGGAAACGTTAAGTCTTATGATAACATAATTATGTATGTATAATATATCTACAGAAGATATCAGTTCAGTTGGGCTAGAAGAGGAACAATCAGAAACACGTTAAGAGTGACACAGGCTTTTTCAGTAGTTCAGGTACATTAGTGGCTGGCAGGTAGCAGGTAACAGAGAGAGCTTTTAGTAAAGGTGAGCTGAAAGCGAGAATGGAGAAAGTTCTGATTTCCAAGAGTACCTGGAATCTCTGTCAACTCTGCGAGCAGAGATGTTCAGAGACCAGACTGAAGAGATGCAGCTACAGAACAGGGCACTGAAGAGCAGTGGACTATAGACTGAGTGGACAAGGAAGTCAGTGTGATCCAGCCATACAGAGACAGCTCATGGGCTGCATGGAGAAAGAGGACCCAAGGGAGAGTTTGGGAGTCTCTCATTTCTACTAAGGATTGTTTCCAGGAACTATAACAGAGACTTAATTTCCAGAACATAGCCACAGGAAGAAGGAAGCTTTCTGAGCAAAGCTAAGCAGTGGCATCGAATGGAACTGAGGACAAATGTGACTGTGACTGGAGGACACTGAGCCCTGTCATAGTGACACAGAGTGGCTTCTCTGCCAAGTGGATTCTTGTGGGCTGCCAAAAGTGCCAACAAGTTTATGAACTTTCTTTGTAAAATACCACTATGTGCTCATGCCTCCTACAATTTCTACCTTGGGGATGCACATTTCTTCAAGTCTTATCAAAGGCTCTTGGTGAATGCTGCCTCTGCCATTAGCATGACTAACTAATGGTTGCTACCCTTTACTGAGTATTTTCATGTGTTACACTGCCTGTATTTCCAGTCATATTATCCTTATAATACATTCTTATGAGAGGGAAAATCAAATCCTGGAGTCGTTCAGGACCACTGAACACACTTAGGCACACTTTATCCATGCAGAAGTAATGAAGCTAGGACATTCAACCTCTACCTAGCTTTAAAGTCTTGATGATCCTTCCCATTAGTAATAATCAAGTTACCATAATTAAGATCCAAGAAACTTTTTAGAAGGGATCCTGGAACTCATAGCCTTCTTTTATGTTGCTCTTTGCCATACAAAGTAAGGGTTCAATATAATCAGTGAGGTACAAAGAAGCCAGAGGGGGGATACACCCCTGACAGTGGCAGACACTGGGTTCCCAGAGATGCACCATAATAATTTGAAAGGGCAGGACGGTGGCCATATTTTCAAATGGTTGGGGGAATGGATGCAAATAGCCAGCTCTCCCCTATGTTTTATTTCTTATTACAATCATAGATACAAAGGAAAATAGGATCAATCCTGGCTTTATTGTTGACACAACCAGAGTAAATAGGAGGAAATTACCATAATGGTGCTCCTCTGCTGTTCTGACCTGCTAATGGTAACCAAGTGCCCAGTCAACAAACATCTTGAGGTAATGTACATTCAGACACATGAGTGTACATGTGCATGTGTGAACTGGTCATACTTCCCACCCTCACAGGAAGCTCTACAAGGCAAGAAGGCTAAGGAAGCACCAGGTGTCCTCTCTCTCAAGGAAGAAAGAAAACTGAGCATAGTCATACTTGAGATTATATTGCTTCTTCCCACATATTCCTACACTCCAGTGTGGACAAGGTCCAGACAGTGTTGGTAGCTTGGACACATGTCTCATGATTCAAAGGACACAAGTTCATGAGTCACCTGTGGATGTTCTATGGGTCCTATCCTTCTGTTTCCTTCCAGTCCAGCAACCCAGAATCTGGTGATTTTGATGTGTGTGCAGTCTCCCCTTGTGAAACCAGGCCCCTCCTTTGTGTGATTATAAGGACCAGGGCATATGTTCTCCTCAGTGGAACCCACAATCCTCTCTCCCTTTCCTAGGACTGCAAAGCACTCTTGGATCAAAGAAAAAAATCTCCTATTTTTACTTGTTTTCCTTCAGAAGCACCCTGCCACTGCAATTTTCATCATAAATTTGGCAGCTTGGAAAAGACAAAATTAGGAACACAAGTTTCCCCCAGGTCAGGAAGCACACGGCCTACTGTTTTGTTCAATAGGGACAAGAGGACATGAACCAGCATAATGAACAGCTTAGATTTTTCTCCTGCATGGTAACAGCAGCAAAACCTTAAATAGCTAACCTGTGGTGAGATTAATGAAAGCACTTGCCTGTCCATAGTTGCAGAACATCCAAGCCCATGAAGTGCAGCACTTTGTTGACTATTAGTGTGTTTAACTGACCCTATGTTCTGGGCAGCAGAATGCACTATGGCCCCTGCTTTGATATGTTGGAAGTTGTACTAGTAAGGTGTTGACTGACTGATAACACATCACTATTCCTTTCTGAAGTCTCCTGGCCCTGTGGCCATCATGTACATCAAAGTGTGTTTCTAATTCTGTTCTTGCTCAGGGTGACTGACACTAGGATCACAATACTAGTCCTTTCTTGAGTCTACTTCCTCATTGTGTTCAATGCTTCCTTGGGAAGCAAAACCATTGCTGCATTCTCCCCATGCCAATTCAACTCAAAGAACATGGCTGTGGGCAGCAAATTCTACATTCAGTAGTGAAAGGTCTGATCATTAATCATGCCTCCTTGTAACCAGGGCTGAGTACTCCCTTCCCTGGTCTTGAAGCTACTAGCTCCAACCTGTTTGTCAGATCACTTTTCTTCACCTGCCTGAATGAGTTTTTTAGTATCCTGCTCGTTTATCTATTTTGCTGAAAATTCCTGGTCTTGACTACCTACCAATTTCTTCTTACAGATAGGTTTTTTCCCTAGGGTCTCATTGTTCTAGCCCAGCAATTTTGTGTTTCATTTAACCCTTGTGTATATAGTTGAAGTCAGAAGAGGTAGCTTCCAGTAGAAATTAGGTGTTGAGGTTTAGTTCTTCCCAGCAGCACTCATGGAAAAGTCAAAGGACGGAAACAGCCTAAAGTTTTGGGCACTGAGTCTCCCTATCAAGGGATGCATTGTCTCTGGAGTCCATACTCCTGGGTTGAAGGTGAGATTGGAAGTGTGGTGTTCCCCAATGGCAGTCACAGCTTCTGTGCCTAGAAAGAATACTAGAAGGAGGAGAAGAGGGAAGAGGGCTTGTATCACCCATCAAACAGTAAAGGCAGAAAATAGTGCTGGCACAGGAGGGCAGGAACAGAGGAGGTCAGGAGAGTGGAATCAGCAAGGCAGGCTTGGACCTCAGGCTAAACTGAGGCATGTGAGGCTGAGCCATCATGCTGTATGGACGAGGCATACCTCTTCAACAGTCTCTGAGACTAGACTCATTCATAAGTGAAAATCCCTGATTCACTTTTCTGTCTACTACACACTTGGAAATCTCTCCCTGTGAATCATCTGTGTGTGAGTGAACAGGACCACTTTAAATGTACTCAAAGGGCTCTAAACAATGAACGTGATGGTGCCATTCCTCAACTACTATAAAGCAGAGGCCAAGTGTCAAGCAAGATCCCCATGACACTACTGCTTTCTGTAGGACCATGCACTGTCCCTCTAAGTCCTGATCCAGTCTTGGGGTCATCTTTCATTCCAGCTCCTTTTATAACACCTCTATTGTTAGGAGGGCTTGTGACTGCCTTCTAGCCTGGGAACCCTGCTTCTTAGGAGGGCAGAAACATGGAACTCCCAATAAGGAGTTCTGAAGTTTGGAAAACAAGAATCCCAGACTTAAGGTCCTCTAATGAACCAGCTCCTGGGGAAGAAAGGCTTCTCATCTCCTGGAAACTAGCTTACTTGAGATCTACCAGAGGGCAAGCTCTTGATTCAACACAATATTGGTCAACCAGAAATGTCCAGCAAACGTGTTCCTCAATCAGAGCTGGATAGATGCTGTCATGGCTTTGTGCCTGTACCATCACTAGTTTTAAAAGCCACATAGCAACTGCTGTGCATCACTGTGAGATGCTCTCTGCTAAGATGAAATATTAAGAAACACCTCAGCAACGAAGCACACCCAGGACGTGACTCCTATCACCTACTGCTGCAAACACAGCCCAGCCTTAGGGCTGGGAAAGGAAGTCAGAATCTGGCAGTCAGGTCCTGGCTCCACAGCCATCCACAGGATGTGTGGGAGGCAGGGCCAGGAACTTCCTCTCTGCAAGGTGGTGATGACATTCATTCTTCTTCAGAGGCTGCTATTGTGAAGACCATAAATCTGCAAACTTCAAAGCTCTCTATAAAAATTAACAGTATTGGTGTCCTCTGAACCTCTGTGACAGTTAATAGATGGATTTGGGCTCCTATTTACCTGCGTTTTTGTCTCATGGTGCACTGAATGTCATCTCTTGGCTTGCTTAGGTTTCCCATTTTAGCCAAGAGAAGTAAAACTGCTGGTGAACCCGCTGTGGTTGGGGGCTGTCTGAGGATGGGCTTCCCCACCCTCACCGTGGTCTTTGCTGCACCCAGAACTCCAGCTGAACTCCCAGAGCCATGGCCTCTGGCTTATGGGCCATCTGCACAGTGACAGGAAGACCAGCTCTTTAGGTTTCCTGCAGTAAAAATATCTGAGATAGCATGTGCATGTGATTCCTCTCTCTTTTAATTGGTAGTTTGGATTCCCCTGCACAATCAGCTTTCCCTCTGTCGAGTCAATTAGTTCCTGCAAATGCACTGGGTGACTCTATAATTATTGCTTAGTGTCAAAATTTGAAAAGTGGAAAGAAGCAAACCTTAACTGTATGACTTGGAAGTGAATGTCAGGCTCTTATGAAAAAAAAAATTCTTTATTCTTGCTATTTATAGCTTTACATGGATCTCACTTTGAAGGAACTGTATGAATCCACAGGCCTAGAATCAAGAGATATAAAAGCTATGTGACCTTCCACAGTAGGGACAGAAACCCAAGCTCAAGTTCCTCATCTGTGAAATGAGAATGACACCTCCTTTTCTACCTGATCTATAAGCCCTGAGCAGGCAAGGATAAATACTGAAAGCTAAGTCATACAATTCTATGAGCCCTCAAAGCATTAATCCAACAGCTATCAGAGGCTATTATTATTCTGTTTGCTAAAATATTTTTCAGTTGTGAGAACAGGAAGTCAATTTACAACCCCACATGGCAGGCTACAACCACCTTGGGTGTCACTGCTCAGCAAGGCTTTTTGGGGCTCGTCCCCTGAGAAGATGGCACCTACTTTAGAGGACCATCCAACTTGGGGTGTCAGCTAAATCCACAAAGATGTGATACCACTAAATCAGACAGTCCGTGTTCACAGATTCTAGACTCAGGCTGACTAGAGGTTTGACTCCTGGCTCTGCGCTGTGGTACCTGTATGATGTGATATAACATCTGCTGATCAGATGTGGCATTTTTCTGATGATTGAGTGAGATCCTACCAGAATAAGTCCTCCATTAAAGCTAGCTCTCTGCTCTCCTAAGCCTGCACCAACATTTCTAAATGATGCATATGTGAATTAACAATGTCACCAGACACAATCAAGGAGATAGCTGGGACGTAGGTCACTGAGTTGAAATCTATTGCTCCCCCCACTCCTGTGAGTCTATTTAACAGGACAACTGGGTAGCAAGCTGCCTAACATCAGAGCCCTTGGGCACTGATGGGGAGACAGTGAAAGTTGATGCTGCTCTAGACAAATACTTCAGTTGCAATTGAATGTTGCTACTGTACTTAGGACAAAGGACAAATGATCAAAGAAGACTAATTATAATGAATTATGATCCCTCTCCAAGTCTGTGCTTGGTATTTCAGCTGCCATGTGAATGGATGACAAAGCTGAGGAAATTACTGCCTACCATCTGTCTAAAAATTCAAAACAGGAGCAAAAAGTGCTCAGAGGGCAAGCCAGCTAATGATTAATTAAAATCTTAAAAGTGCTGCTCACTAGTCAATTCCTGAGCACATTCAATCCTATGAAGGCCCAAAACTGGGCGTTGGCATCTATGGGTTCTAATAGGGTGTTCTACTTTGAGAACAGATAATGGACAGATAAACGCATTAGCAGCCACATGTTCAAGGCCAACTCTGTGTCTCCAGGGCTCTTTGCTACTTTAGCCATTCAGGCAAACTCTGAGACAAATAGGAAACAGAACAAATGGTGTGCAGGCTTACACAACCGTCTCTCCCACTCAATGTGCTGAAAAGTAGGTCCATTATCCTCCCACAGGAGTTTTTTTCCTTAGGGCACCTGGATCAGAGAGAAGAACGGCTGCACACACAGCTCCCCCATCTCTCCCTATCTGGAGATCCATGCAGGCTGCCCCTTCCTGTGACTTTTCCCAAGGGATGAAGCCCCAGAACCTCTGGCCAGCTGGTCTCCTCCTATTAGTGCCCCCTCCACACATCTACTCAGGACTCAATGCTGGTCAGCATTGCTTCACTGGCCTTCTGGCCTCCAACCCCTTCCTCTACATCCACATCTCTGGCTCATGGTCAGGCCATCTCCATGCACGTTGGGGCTTAGCATGAGAGTCTGATGCCCAAAATCCCTCACGAGCTCATCACACCTATTGATTGTCTTCAAATTCCTTATCAATAGAAGAAATCTAAAAATGTGCACTTTGGGAGCATCCATGTATCAAGTAATCAAAGACAAGACATTGGGGATAGAAAGCAAGATTCACTGAAGTGCTGCCAGCTTAGCGTTCTGCTCCTCCCTGACAGACCTTACAGTCTGTGGGTGCAAAATCTCACACTGACTTTCCTTCTCTTCATTTCCCACTCATCCTCTAATAGCACATCATACCTTTAATGCTACAGTAGTGTTATATGCTTAATTGTTTTATAGCATTAACCTCTTATATTTGAACTGGGCCTTGGAGCCTATAAGGGATCCCCATACCTCTCAATTAGTTATTCAGTGCATACTTAGCAAATGTCAACTCTACACAAAGCACTGCTCCAGCTGTTGCCAATGCAGGGTAAAACACATTTTCTCTGTTCTTTCTTGTGTAACAAATAGTTTAATGGGGTAAATAGATAAATATTAGTTGGAATCATTTGAAATATAATTATTGGGACTCATAAAAGACATTCAAATAATGAAAAATGGCCAAATTTAAACAATTTCTTATGGCTCAATTTATATTTGTTATACTCTATTAGGTCCATCCCAAAATCATTTCACGAGTATGAAGAGATGGAATCTCCCAAAGCCAAGAGTGGGACAGGACAATGTGGACAGCAGCAGTGAGGGTGCCTCAGAGTAGCAGTAGCTTACAAATGACAGAGGGGTTAGTGCAGGTAGTAAGTGGCATAAGTCAGTGAGTCAAGTATGATTCAGGAATATTTCAGAGTCATATAAAAGCAGCAGGGAGGATTAGGAAAACCAAGTGAAAAATAAAGACGAGAGCTATACAGATATCCTGAATCAATGCTACATACTTCAAAAACATTCATGAAGCAGGGCAAGAGTTCCACTGGAGAGGAGCTGGGACCCTGAGCACTGCAGTTGGATTGCCTGGCTCCAGCAGGGTGGGACCCAAAAGCCCCCAATACCAGGCCTACCATGGTACAGAATCTATGTTGTCCTAGAACTGCCTGCTAAGTCGTGGACTCTGACTGAACTGTATAAGGTTATCTACATCTGCAAGGACCCTAGACACACAGATCCAAGGAAAGTGGCCAGGAAAGAAGCTTCATCTTCCATACATGTCATGTGAAGCTCAGCTTGTCACTGAACAAAATTGAGTAGAGAATTATAAGAAAGACAGCAAGATCAAAACAGAGCAAATTAAATAGCACTATTGAAGCAAAGGAATGAAAATTAAGATGTAGTACTACTCACCAGGTAATTAGTAGCTAGCAAGTTTCAGCCTTACTATGTGTGACACTGTGTGCTACAAACCTTACAGATATGATGTATGCTATTATTACAAGCTGTAAAGTAGCTGTTATTTTCCAGAGAACAAGTCACAGAGAAGTAAAGCCATCCATCCAAGGTTATTCAGATCACATAACCAAGCACAAGATAGAAACTTGAGAGGCACCCAACTCTTCACTATGTTGCTGTCTACAGAGCACCATGATCCACTGTGTTCAGATTAGGCTTGGAGGCACACTTGGAGCTCAGGATGGCTGTTGTTCTTCTTCGTCATATAAAGAAACAGGTATTGATCATGGCCAAAGAAAAGGCAAGAGAGGCATTATAGATATGAGAACGCACAGGCAGGAAGAAAGGGGAAAGATGCCTTGCTTGAAACAATTGAGGAGAACAAGAAGCAATTCTCTCATTGGCCATGGTGTGGATATGCTTTTTGGTTGAAGAATCATGTGGTGGAATTTTTTTTCCTTCAGTGTATCAGGGTCAAGTTGGTGGACTCTGTCAGAGGAGAGGTCAAGTTGGAAATGAGTTACATTACTGGGATCTGCCTTGGAAGAGAGTACCTTAGCTCTCACCGGACTAGGCTGGTTTTCACAAGAGTGGGCTGTTATGAAAATGGGGAAGCTGCGTCCTTCTCGCTCCCTTGCTTCCTGCCTCCCCATGTCACCACTCTCATATGTGACTTGCCATGTGACTTATCCCCAAGAGGCCCTCATAAGTGGACAGCATATGCATTATGCTCTTGGACCTCTAGAACTATAAATGAAATCTCATTCCTGGAAAATTACTCAGTCTCAAGTATTTTGTTACAGCAATGGAAAATAGACTAAGGCATTCCCACTGAAATAAGGGGAAAAATGATCTTTACATTATTTAATTCTTCTAGAACTTTACAAAATGATTTCTTTTCTTTTTCATTCATGAACATATCCTTTACAACCAAGGAAATGTGGTAGTGCAATGAAATTATCCACTATGAGAAATTCTATCACCTGAACAAAGAGGCCCCAAGATTTCAGAGTAATGTGAGTGAATGTTGGCTTTGTTCCAGCATGAGAGGAAAACGGACTCCCTAAGATACAATGACCCTGGCAGGAGCTGGTGTCTAAACGTTCATTATTTTAAATGGATTTTTCTCCACTCCTCTTGCATCAAATTGTTTTTTTTAAGGATATGTGCATGGGGTTGGGGAAGAGGGTGAATTTCAAGATGTTGAGAAATAATGCAACATGAAGCATTGTTTCTCTTCTTTGATCCTAAAGGTAAGAGAGGGGAGGTCTTTCTACACTAGTAATTTTTAGATGAGGACAAGGATTTGGTTATGTGTGTGAACTACATCATCCTGTTGCTTGAGGTAAGGATGAGCACACAACACATGCTCAGGGTTGTCGTTCTGAATGGATAAAGGAATAAGTGAGCATAATCTTGCATTTGCTCCAAGTCCCATCTCCAATATAGGAAGTCAGGTATCAATAATAATAGCAGGACTAATTGTAGTAGTAGCAGCAGTAAGAGACACAGCACCTCTTCAAATGGCTTAGAACCTTCAAGGTCAGGGACTGAACTCAGGCCAAGGGGATGCAACTGCAAAGCTGATGTTACTATTCAGGTGATAGAGTCATGCAAGAGAGACTCAAAGAACTCTGTCAATGCCTGGTGACCCAGGGCATGGTAAGGTATGCTAGAGGCATAGCAGGAACTGGACAATGGATCAATGAGGCTCTGAGTACAGTGTGACAAGAAGGTTGTGCCAGTCTGTGAGCCACCACAAGCAACTGGAGTCTATGGGAGTCTGAGTGCCTTCAGGTTACTCAAGCAGAGAGAATGCAGCTGAAAAATCTGGGTGAATGTGTTGGTAGGTCCTCAGTTTAATCCCCAGGTTCCCAAGGCCCTGAGGAAATCAGCACATTTGTAAGTGGCATTAATGTGTGGACACTCTTTTCTTACCACAGAAAGTAACTTATGCTTTCATTGTACATATTATAACTTTGATACTAGCAAGAAAATATTAGTTGAGTTTATGGTTGGAAATTATAAGTAGCACAGCAAGAAATGAGGGCTTAAATACAAGACTACATTATACTGAATAGGCACTGTAGGCTAAGATCCAGGTCTATCTTACTCCAAAGTATATCATATTGTTTGCTTTCTTTTTAAGGAACACTACACAGATAGTCTCTTGCCTCTGGCTCCAGTCTTTCACTTCTTTTTCTCACTTCATTCTTTGACACCGCTGCACCTTTCAGTTGAAGCCAGTCTCCTATGGGTGTCTGTGTGTGTATGTGTGATCGTGGGTGTGTAAGCAGTCCTGTCAAGCACATCAGTGAGTTTCTCATACCTAAGTGTGAATTCCCCAGACGTGCTAGTTTTTGTACCCTCGCATACTGGAAGCCACCAAAACAGAGCAGGGTAGGTGATCAAAATATAATGAAAAGGCCACAAGGAAAAATACTTCCTAGAAGGGCGGTTTCTTCCCTCACTCCTCCGACAGCTTGGTACCTCGACTCACCCATTTCCTCTGTCCATGAGGAAAAGCAGAACACCATGCATGCATGTGCCCTGGTTGATCTGGGTATCATGCGATGCACTGAGGGTCCATGTAAAAAGCCTACCTGGAAGTGGCTGAGGAAGGATCCTGGAGAAACTTGGACAGATGGGTGGGCAATCCCCAACTCTCTTGGTCAGAAGTCCATTGACAGGATGTCTGGCTTCCAGATCCCTCCACACTGTAACACAGCTCTGCAGTGTTTTCCTTCCTCTGGATCCACATTGCATGGTCTTTCTGACCCATGTTTGGCTATACATATGTTGGAACCATGACAGAAGGTTCTGTGCCCGCTTAGGAGTTCCTTACTGAGGAGATCTGTTCAGGTAGAGAAGAGGGGCTGACTTCATCTTCCTGAAGTTTTCTTGAACTCTGTACTGCAATGCTCAGTGCCTTTTCAGTGGATGGTGGCGATGACAGCTGTCCACTGGCTTGCAATCCCCTGGCCTGCGTGCCTGTCTGGGCATCCCCTTCCATTGTCCAACACTAGCATGACACTCGAATGAGTGCATTTAAGAAAACACGGAGCTCTTTGGGTTCTTTCTGGGGTGTAGGTCAGCTCATCACATGTCTTGGGCTTGCTCAATGTTCTTGACTGGCTGGATGCTACAGCTGGAGGGCAAAGTGGCCTCTGTAGAGAGTAAGAGGCCTAACAGAGGAGAATAATAGGGGAGCCAGACAGGTGGCATCACAGCCTGCTAGCATTGCCTTCACAGACACAACCAGAGGTTTACATTACTTGGCATGATTAATCTAATCGAAAATAAACTCCAGAGATCCCAATATTGCCACAAAGAATGGGCAGTGTCATGGGGACTCATGATAAGCCTAAGCAATGCAGGGAGAAAAAGATCACTTCCACAGTGGCTGTGGGGAGGAGGGCACTGGGCCCTGTGCAGTCCCGGGGTCCGGACGCTCTCCTTCCTCAGCAGAGCAGGTGGCTGTGGCAGAGCATGCCCATCACATCTGGTATGCAGCAGGCATGAGTTCACCAAAGCACTGCTGCTGGCTGATTTACATTTATTTTTTCTTATTTATTTCTATTAAATGCTAAGCTATCTTTTGTTCATGCACAAGAAACTTAGAGCAAAATGTCCAAGTCATATCACCTGAAGGTAAATGGTCATATATTATGGGGTGGAGGAGGCACAAAGAACAAAAATTCACCAGAAAAGTTTTGTTTTTGTTTTTTTTTTTTTAAACTTGAGAAGGGATACTGACATAGACAGTGTTCTGTTTGTAAGGGCTTAACTGCTAGTGCCATCATGTATTAGCTGAGTTACCAAGTTGGTCAACACCTTAACACGTCTGGGTGTCGATTTCCTCAGGTATAAAGGGACTTAATATTCTTCACCTCACAGGAATATTACGAAAATTAAATAAAAAACTCTGTTGAAAATATTTTCTCCCAATTTAATGTTTATTTCCCATTCTTCACAATTCTTTGGATGTACACATATAAATTTTTCAGTATTTAAATATGCAACTAGCACCTATAGTTTATTTCACTGCTCTCTTTGCTTAGAAAAGCATTTCCTTTCTGGAGATCTGAGATATCATCTGGCTTTCTGCCTCTTTTGTACTTTCCCTTCACATATCTAAAAGTTTGATCCATTTGGAATTGTTGGCTGCATGTCCTGAGATAAAGAAAGAGCTAGCTTTTTCAGATGAATGATTTCAATTATGGTCGCATTGTTTTCATTCTTAAAAAAATTCAGACTTACAGATAGCAGATATCCTAGATTCTTTGTTGCCAGGATACGCTTGTTGGTCCTAATCTATTCTTTCACATAATATTTTTTGTTTGTAAGGTTATGCTTAATTGACACCAAACTAAACATATTTTTAAAAAAGACATTCTGATGTGCTAATGCATGATCTGGTGATGACAGATAATGGTACAGTACCAATGCTTTCACCGCAAAGATGTGATGTCTATGGAGATAACCATGCTTACTGTGATTTTAATGTCGTATAATATATACCCATAATCAATGTTAAAGAGGAAAATTCATCATTTGAACTTCTTTATTTTTATTACTTTTAATAAGAAATAACAATGTGACAGTTTCAAAGCACATTAGTAGTACATTCCCAATAGTGGATATAATGCATATTGTTGTCCTCATAGTAGGTATTTAGAGCACAGGATGTAGATATGATAATTTTTCTGATCATTATTGATACCAAAATTTCTTCTTGTTGCAGTCAGAGAAAGTAGTTGTATACATATTCCAAAATTCCATAATCGTAGTAGGTAACTGGCAGAACTGGTAATGTTAGAAGTTGTTGATTTAAGCCTTTTACAGCTCAATATACCAATCTAGCTTTACTTTTTATGCCTTGTGGTTAAACTTTTCTGCTGGGTGGCTAAGGGCAAGTTAAAGCAAGACCTGTATAACAAAACATGTAACTCGTATCTCCCAAAGTTAGTCAAATCCCCTCAGGATTTATCTTAAAACCATGTACCATGGTTTGTAGATCTGTTGCCAGTCATAACTTGAAAAAAAAAAAACTTTTGAAAAGTAGGTAAAAATAGATAATGGCAATGAAACTTATCAACAATCACTTTTTACACAAAATCTGTTGAATGGGACTTCCTTGACCTGTTAAGAATTCAGTCATTAAAGAGAAATTTTTGGAAGAGTTCTGAGCTTGTAAGGCTCCATTATCCCCTGCTGAAGGCTCAATTCCATTAACATCTGGCTCACCAGGTGACAGAACACCTGCTCTCATCAAGCAATTGACCTGAACACAGAAACTGTTGTAATTTATTGACCAATTAGCACGGGCAAGGCATAATTTCAAGCTTAAGAAAGCAATAACAACAAAAATAATGAACACAAAATTAAAAACAAAAACGATGTTAAGAATATGAGTTTTGGATTCAAACAGCCATTGGGTCTGGTCCCAGTTCTGTTACTACTCAGCTATACGACTCTTGACCTGAATAGCATTTCTATGAAAAGTGGAGCACGCAGCAGCAACACTTGGCTGACTCGCTGAAGAGGGCTCTACTGCAGCGACTACTTTAGAAACATCACAGTCAACCTCTATAAAAACTACTTGACCTTATAAAGCTCACTATTGAATAAATTAGAAAACAAAACAGCAAACAGTTAAATAGCTTAAATTCAGGCTATTCATGGCTAACAGAGAGGCAACTTCCAATTAGGTTTCTTTGGCCTCAAAACCTCACACTTCTAACCTGTTCTTCATTATATTTCACAAAGCTCTTCTGATAGCATAGCAGCCAGCCACCGCCAACACACTGCACACTCGAGACTTGGTACATGGAGCTACCATTATTTAAGATGACTGTGTGTGGTGCTCAGCTCAGGGGTTTTCTAGATTTGGTCATCTTTAGCCTTAAGTTAATGCAATAGTCAAAGAAGACACTCCAAGGCAGTGGGTTCAGCTATACTTATGGAATCAGCAACCATCCTTCTTGGTTCAACTTTCTTCTTATCTACAGATCCAAGTCCATGATCTATGCTTGAATATTAAGCAGACATAAAAGAAGCTCTAGAGCTGGGGAGATAGTTTGGCAGTCTAAGCACTTGCCTGGAAAGTTCAAGGACTTGGGTTAAATATCTGGTACCACATACTCTTCTAGCCTTGGAAACTCAGATGCACCATATGGGCTACCAAAACTGAGTGTGGTGGAGCATGCCTGTACTTGCAGTCCTGGGGACGTTGAGATAGGAGAATCATTATGCATCTGAGCTGTGTAGCAAGTACAGTATAAATAAATAAATACATAATCTTTTAAGAAGCTCTACAAATAAATGACAACCACAGTAATAAAGATACTTTGCTTCTAAGACCTAGTTACTGAATACTCCCCAATTCTCTAGGCTAAGGTAAGATAAATCAATCATTTTTACTCTATTATCAGTAATGATCATTACAAAGGATAATTTAAGCCTATATAGCATTTTATAATTTACTTGATTTTAATATTCAGACTTTCCTGAAAAAATAAAGTGCATGAAACAGTCAAGTTGGTTTTTTCCCATTCTAAATCTGAGAAAACTGAGGCTCAAAAAGTTTCAAAACTTACATAGTTCAGTAGAAATTGCTAATTATCTCCCAAAGATTGAACTAGGCCAATTAAACTTGGGTTTGGCCAATCTTTAATGAAAAACTACACATTCCAGAATTCTTTGTATCTAAATTGGGTCCCATAACTAACTTGTAACTCTTGTATGTGGGCAGGAGGACAAACACACCAGCTGCAAACCTGGGCCAGAAAGCATCTATATTTCCCCTCTCCATTTTCCCATGGATGTGAATGCTCAGACAGCAGCAAAGCTATATGATGACAGTCTCGAAGACCAAAGATCAAAGAAATCTAGTTGTTGAATCAGCGCAATAGTATAAGTCTAAAATACATTCTTGATAGAAGGCAGTGAACTTTCAACAACATAAACAGCAGACTATGGCACATGTTTGTAGATTTGCCACTACTTGCATAAGGGATCTAGGATTCCAGTTGGGCAGAAAAACACCACACAAGAGAACAGATGCTCACAATTACATTTTTTTATAGAGCTCTCTTAGAAATATTTTACCTCAGTTCTCCAGTGG
>PVKN010020000.1:5603-16217 GCA_004027915.1 Capromys pilorides | reverse complement strand
TGAGCTATCTCGCCAGCCCTTCATCTTTTATTCATTTGGTGCAGAGTCTCGCTGCGTAGCTCAGACTCATAATCGTCCTCCTGTTTCAGCTTCTCCAGAGCTAGGATTACAGGCATGTGCCACCATGCCTAGTTTCCGTGGCTGGCACGGTGCACCCAGGGTTCTGGAGCTGGCACAGCATGTGGTGCTGGGGATCGAACCCAGGTCTTTGTACTTGCCAGGCAGGTGCTTAGACCAATGAACTATCTGTCCAGCCCCATGTATCTTTTTTATAGCTATACCAGAGTAAAGGGGGGGGGGGGAAGGACAGAGAGGACAGCAAGGAAAAAAAAGATACTATTCCATGCCATAAAACTAATTCAAGAGTCTAATTTGATAAGATGAAAATATTGGAAAGAATATAAATGTGTTTTGTAGCTCTGTGCAGCACGGAGATCTATGGATACTGCGGTGGCCAATGTGTTTCACTTTCTGATCCTATAAATGTGTCCTTGGAAATATATTTTGCACCAAATAACCTTGCAAGAGTCAAAGACATTAGTTATGGCTGCTGGGCTGCAGCCATAACTTTCTCAGAGTCGGCACGGCTTCCACTGGTGGCCTTAGCTGACGCTGTTGCCAAGGTAACAACGCATTCGCTCTCCAGCTCAGCAGTCTAGGGGAAGCCGTCCAGTCAAGCCGGAAGGCGCTCGCTGCCACGAGGTGGTGTTTTTCTCCCACATTTATTACAAGGAAGAAAATGAACACCTAAGCAGTGCTGGATTTCTTACTTTAACAAGAGCTTGAGAATCTTGTTGCGTTGAGGTTGCAGAATCAACTGCTGGATCTGAGAGTGGCTCCTGCTGTTGTGTCTTACAAAGGGTAGACATTAAGCCGCAGCACGATTGATTATTTCATTGCACCTGTAGTAAGCATGGTTGAAGTAGTGAAGAACATTCAGGAAGACCCTGCTGAAGAAAGTTGAGTTTTTTTTTTTTTCACTCAGACTGGCCTTCAATTTGTGGGGATGCTCCTGTCTCAGCCTCCAGAGGTGTGTGCCATTATATCCAGTTTACTATTTAACTTCTGCCTGGCCTTATTTTTTACAGCATAATTTGCTCAAATGTACTCGCACTGTAGCATGTGTTAGGATTTCCTCCCTTTTTTGACGATGAATGTTAGTGTGTGTGTGTGTGTATGTGTGTGTGAGAGAGAGAGAGAGAGACAGACAGACACACAGACAGACAGAGAGAGAGAATTCTCTCTCTCAGTTGAACTCACAATAGTCTTCCTGCCCTCAGCCCCGAGTACCGGGATCACTGGTGGAGTCTTTTTTTTTTTTAACATTTAAAATTTTATTTTAAAGAGTAAAAATAGCAGAAACAAAGATAGAAAAAGAGTAACAAGCAAGAGTCATATACTTGAAGTCGGGGAGGCTGAGGCTGGAGGATCAGTGCAAGTTCGAGACCAGCCTGGGCTACAAAAGTGAGCTCAAGGCCAGCCTGAATTGTGTAGTGAGACCCTGTCTCAAAAAGACAAAAAGTAAAAAATAAAGAGTATAGTACAGAATTTCAAGACAAGAACAAAAATTTAACAATGGTTGTATTACATATTTTCATCATCAAATCTGTTTAGATTAGTAGATCTAGGTATGTAGGATTGGTCAAATAATTAAATATTAGCACTTTCAATAAACCTTAATTTTTTAAAACTCTTCCAAATGCATTTTGTGTTTAAGTCACTCTTCCAAAAAAAAAAAATTTATAAGGGTTAAGAACACTGGTGGAATCTTTAAGGTCATGGGGATGTCTTTTCACTCTGCCCATTCTTCCACAGGGTCTCCCAGCTCTGCTCTGCCATTTTGCATCCCAACAGGATTTTGTTTTGATACCAAGAATTGAACTCAGGCCCTCATGCTTGTCAGGCAGGCGCTTGTGCCACTGAGCTACATCCCGGACCTGTCATAGTCTGTTTTGTTTCTACAGTGGAAAAGCGGAGCCTTGGTCTCTTAAGCAAAAGCCCTGCCTTGCACAGCCCCGGGGCTGGGAGCTGCCAGGTCAGGTGCTGGCCGTGGTTGAGCCTCCTCACTGCAGCTCTCTGAGCCTGTGGGCATGTGGGCGCGGGGTGGGCGTCTTCCTAACCCAACGTGTGGTGCCACCACCTCCCCTCGGCCCTGCTCCTGCTATGCTACTCCAAGAGGGTTTCCAGCTCCAGGTTGTGGGCGCCTTCAACCCAGGCCCCTGGGGACAGGGACCTTCACCATCTGGCTGATCCTGTGACCCCACTCTGCTCCAGGAGAAGTTCGTGCTCTGCGGGCACCTGTGGTCTACCTTATGATGCTGCGTGCTGCTGGCCAGAACCACGAAGAGCTTGGCCCTGTGGACCCCGAGTCTCCTGCGCGGCCCCCATGTGGCCTTCTCCCCTCCCTGCCCACCCCCCCTGTTTCCTCTCAGCTCTTATTTCCCATCAGGGTGCCATCAGACCAGCAGAGTCGGCCCACTCTGTCCTCTGACTTCTGGCCCATTTCCCCTTCCACTCCATGGTTCCAGAACCTTCTAGAACCTTCTAGAACCTGAACCTCAGGTATTGGGCTACTCTATCAGAGTAGAGGAACTGGGGGGCTGTGAGCCAGGCAGCCCTGTGTGTCTTTACCTTTGTTCCTTGTCTGAGGGTGGGTAAGATGAGGAAATGCTTATCAGTGAGCTAAAGGCTTCACCAGAAATCATTTCCACTGGATGGAGTGGAGGCTATGGTTCAAAGGGACTCACAGGTCCTCTGGACCCCAGAGAGGTATGATTGTCTCCCTCGCCTTGGACCCTTGAGTGTATTTAAAAAATGATATCTATACACACAGTGGAATATTATTCAGCTGTGAAAAAAAATGAAGTGTCATATTCAGGAAAACAGATGGACCTGGAGAACATTACACAGTTGATCAGACAGAAAACATCCCCTGTTCTAGTGTTTGGAATCTGAAGAGTATGACAGGAAGTGGAAGGGAGGCTATGATCAGATGAGCGGGAGAGAGAGTGGGTGGGGGTGGGCAATGGGAGTGTGAGTGTGACGCAGCACATCGCCCTCTACCGCTGAGTGTGACGCTATGGGGAGGGGCAGTGTAGTGGTTAATACGTTGTGTCAACTTGGCTGGATGACTCTGCGGCCTGGCTCCCTGTTGGTGGGGGTACCACCCCGGGGTACAATTGGTTCTTCCCCGGAGCATGACCAGGGCCTGCCTAGGATATGATTGGCTCCTTCCTAGAGCGGGATCAAGGGCCCATACTGGGGCATGATTGGTTCCACCCTTGGGCACAATGGGCCCACGTCAGAGTGCCTGAGCACAGAGACTTTTTAAAGGGCTGAGGAAGGAGTCAAGATGTCACTTCCTCGGAGAAGCTTCAGTCTTCGCATTTGGCCTGGACTTCATCAACTGGCTTGCAGCGCAGACTCTTCAGCCTCCAGCTTGGATCTTTCGTCATCCATCGCAGACTCTTCAGCGTCCATCACAGACACTTCAGTCTTCTATCACAGACCCATCAGCCGAGGATAGAGACTTACATGGAGCACTGCAGTGGGTTTCAGACCTTGGGACTGAATTCTCCAGTCCAGAGCGTGCAGACGCCCTCTGCACCCTTCCTCATCTGACTCTGTGGCTGACTATTGTAAGCCAATCTTATAACTCCTTGTAAACTGTATATTTTGTGTTAATATCCGTTCCTTATATCTGTTCTGTTCCTCTAAGTAAAACCCTGACCAATACAGGCAGGACAGGCAGAAGCCAGGGGATGGCGAAGGTGCGTTGCATGCACTCAGGAGTCTGCCAGCAGAAACCCATCCCTCTGTATAACTCACAGGCACCCATGCAAAGTGAATATGTGAGATACTCAGGTCAGCTGTTCCCAGGGAGTTAAGTGCAGTCTCAGGGCCAGACGTAGTGAGACATGTCTGTAACGCCCGCACTCTGGAGGCTGAGGCAGGACAATTGCTGGAAGTTCAAGGCCAGCCTGGACGACATGGTGAGACTCTGTCTCAAAAATAAATACGTAGCAGCCTCAGGATGACTTCAGGAGGACACTTATGGAACATCCGAACCCTATAACCCTATGCCATCTGTTATGGTTTATGTCTACTTGTCCCCCCAAAGCCTCATGCAATCATGGAGTGGGGGACTTCTAGAGTTTGAGACTTAACACGTGATTCACTGGGATTATGTGTTTTAGTACTGATGGGATTATGGGTCTGAGTCCTTCTGGGATTATGGGTGTAGCCTAAGGCAGATAGGCTGAGGCAGAGAGCCTGAATGTAATATGAAGAGAGACAGAGAGGGCTGGGTGTGGTGGCACACGCCTGTAATCCCAGCACTTGGGAGGCTGAGGAAGAGGATCGGTGCGCGTTCGAGATCAACCTGGGCTACAAAAGTGAGCTCAAGGCCAGCTTGAACTGCATAATGAGACCCTGTCTCAAAAAGACAAAAATAAATAAATAAAAGACGGACAGAGAGACAGACTCTGGCTATTGCTCTCTGCTCCCCTGGTTATTCTGTTGCCTCTGTCACCATTTTGTTGCTGTTCCACCGCCATGAACTGCTGCTCTCTGCCATGTGCCTCTCTGCCTTGGAGCCAGCCGAGTATGAACTGAAATCTCCAGTAACTGTGAGCTAAATAAACCTTTCCTTCCTTCATTTTGGGTATCGGGTATTTGTCCCAGCAACGAGAGAAGAGTAACTGAGACACCATCTTATGCAGAGGAACTGAGCATCTTGGACTTTGGTGTCCCCGCCCCAACCCCGTGGGCGGCAGGAGCGCAGCCCGCGTGGAGCCCTGCTGCAGGCGGGCTCCCCCTGAGCCAGCCTCCAAGGCCTGTTCTGCCATGAGCCCTCGGAGCTCTAACAGCCTTGGACGTTGACTGACAAAAGTTTACTTCCCAGGGTTGACAAGGGCACGTCTTTGCAGGTAGCTAAAGAGATGTTAAGGAGAGACGGACGCGGCTTCCGCTGCCCCGCCTGGACCCCACCTCAGGAGAACGATTTTCTCTGAGTCACAGAACTAATTTAAGGAATGGATTTGATTAGGTACTGGGAACAGGCCCAGGAACATCAATCTCGTTTTCTGGCGCAATATGGGAGCCACATGAATATTCATGACTGTTCCGAAACCGTTCTCCTTTCTTCGGAACAAATCTGCCACCCAAGCGGTGTTGGAATGGAAGGGTCTTACGCGAGGTTCTGGCCTTTAAAAGCTGTTGCCACATCTTGGGAAAATCATCTTGAGAGAAACACCTGTTGTTAGAATTGGTTTTCCTCCTGCATAATCTGCAGCCTTGTTGGTTTTCTGTGTGCCCGAGTAGCAAGACAAGGAGGTTTTATCCAGGCAGAAAAGCAGTAGGGGTATTTTTCTCTCCTTCCAAATGGTATTGAAAAAAAAAAAAAAAAAAACAATTAAAAGCCATGACTCATTTGATGTCTTATTTTAACAAAGACACAGAGAACTCCATCTTATTCAACTTAGCATGTCTATCCACTGCCATTTGCAAACTTATTTTGAATTCTGTTTGTTTAAAAAAAAAAAAAACCTAAAAATAATTTTTAAAAAATTTAAAAACCAGATAAAAAGAATGTATTTTTTTACTGTTTAAGGTATTTTTATTAAAGCAAGAATTTTATAATCCCAGTTACATTTCCCTGCCCAATTGTCTATTCTGTTACTTAGAAAAAAAGACATTTTTAATGAGGACATTTTGAGAGCTGACAGGATATCTGCTGGTATGAAAGAAGTTCTATAGATTTCCCTCGTGCAGTACTGCTTATGGTGGTTAGGTTATTTTTATTTTTTCTTTTTATCTTTATTATGGCCAGCTTAGCCTGCCCTGGGGTTGGGGCTGGCACAGCATGTGGTGCCCTGCTATTGCCTAAACTTGCCTACACAGACACTTTGAATGCTGAGCCATCTCACCGGCCCCAGTTAGGTTATTTTTTAGAAGTAGTTCTAATCTGATAGAGACGAGGAGGGACAGGGCTGGCCTAATAGCTCAATGGATTAAAGCAACTAAAAGGAGGCGCAGGGGCCAGAGGTCCAATCCCTGGCCCTGCCATGCTGGCCCCACCCCTGGGCATGCTGAGACAGCAATTGAGACTGGGCGTGGTGGCGCACACCTGTAATCTCAGCTCTTGGGAGGCTATAAATAGGTGGATCACTACAAGTCCAATCTAGTAGTGAGACCCTGAACACCCTGTAAACCTTTCCCTGAATATACAAAAAGAAAAAGAGAGAGAGAGAGATGGGGAGGTACCGAAACATTTTGAGATTAAAGTCTGAGTTCCCAAGCCAGACATTGTGGCAAGTGCCCGTGATCCCAACACTCGGGAGCCTGAGGCAGGTGGGTCCCTGGGAGTTTGTGGTATGTCTGGTTTACACAGTGAGACCCTGTCTCAAAAAAACAGAACAAAACAAACAAACACAGAAAATAAATAAGGAACGAGAAAGAAAGAAAGAAAGAGAGAGAGAGAAAGAAAGAAAGAAAGAAAGAAAGAAAGAAAGAAAGAAAGAAAAAAGAAAGAAAGAAATCACTTGGTAAAGTTTAGTGATGACTTTATTGACTACCGGAAGAATGCAGGCTCCAAGGCCTGGACGCAGTCTTCACCATGTCTGTTGCCTGGTGCAAATCCCCTCTGGATCACAGTGCTGCAGAAATGGGGCTGCGGGCTGCTCCTCTCTCGCTGTGGTCTTACTTTGAATTCCCTCAGAATGAGACTCCAGGACAAGGGCTTCAGTTCAAGGCGTGGTGGCGCACACCTGTAATCCCACTTGGGAGGTTGAGGCAGGAGGATTGTTGCAAGTTTGAGACCAGCCTGGGCTACAAAGTGAGCTCAAGCCCAGCCTGAACTGCAGAGAGAGACCCTGTCTCAAAAAAAGACAAAAAAGATCAAGTCTTCCAGCTGCCTGGGGCTTGGTGCTATGGTGACACCGCTGTACAGCTGCTGGTGCCCTGCACAGAGCCCAGCAGGCCACCACTACACACCAGGACGAGGGTCCTGCAGTCCCCATTGTGCCGGGGGGGGGGGGGGGGGATTCAGGTGCCACCAGGGATCCTGCAGGAGGGCCACAGGCCTGGGCACTGGGCAGGCAGCTCTGGTTGGCTACTCTTGCTGCCCTGTGCCCCACTTCCTGTGGGCAGGGACCTCGGCCCTCTCTCCTGACACCCTGGCCTCTGCTGGGGCACCACATAGGGCAGTATTGGGAAGCCTGCGGGACCAGCCCTCGGCCAGCCCCAGTTGTGAGGGCGCAGAGGCCCCGCTGCCCCCAGGACAGCTCCAGTTTCGTGATGGGTCTTATTTCCTGGCTTGCCCAGCTGGCAAGGATCAGCCTGGTGACAGATTTCAGCAGGGCCACACCTTTGCCAATCATGCAGTACCGTCTCCCCCCCAGGGGGTGCGGACAGGATTCCTGATGGGAGACAGCAGCTCGAGCACAGAAGAACTTGGGCTCCCTCCAACGACACCAGAAAGGACACTCTGGCAGAGACAGAGACTCCTAACTGCTGTGGTCCTCCGTCCCCAGATGGTAGTGTTGTGAAGCCGCGTGGTTTGGTGTGAGCACCAGGCCAGGTGCTGTCACAATTTTTTTTTTTTTAGACAGGGTCTTGCTATGCAGTTCAGGCTGACCTTGAGCTCACTTCGTAGCCCAAGTTGGTCTCGAACTTGCAATGATCGTCCTGCCTCAGCCTGCCGAGCACCGGGATGACAGACGCGCACCACCAGTGCCATATGTGGATGGAGGGGCTTTGCTGTCTCGCCGCCCTGGCAGAGGCCATGGAGCACTGCCGCCCACGCTGGCCAAGGCTGCTCGGGGCGCTCCCAGGCCCTGGACAGAATGGCCACTGCCCTCGTGAACACCTTCCATCCCACCCAAGCTGCGACGCCACAGGGCGGATGTGCATGCTGTGATCCAATAGTAGCCGGAGGTTACACTTAAAGACTTTGCGGGAAAAGACACATCGCCGTCGATTCGCCTCAGTTCCTCCCCCTAGCTTGGCCCACAGGGTCGGCACTGCTTGCGCCCCTTTCTGCAGCCGCTGTGGCGTCCTCTCTGCGTGTTCACAGGGTGTGATCAGAAATACGGTGAGTGCCACTGCCTTCACAAGCCAAGGAAAGGCACCATGGAAAGAACACGGCTGCAGTGGTAGTGCGTGGCTATGATCCCAGCCTTGGGAGGCTGAGGCAGGGGGATCGCTGTGAGTTTGAGACCAGCTTGGATTACAAAAGTGAGCGTCAGGCCGACATAACTGCATAGTGAGACCCTGTCTCAAAAAGGGGAGGGTGGGTGCGGCGCGATGGTTCGGCGGTCTAAACAGCCTGCTTAGGCAACGGCAGGGACCGTGGTTCCATCCCTGGCACCATAAGCTGCGCCAGACCCACCCCCAGGGCAGGCTGAAGCGGCCATTAAATAAATAAATAAACAAACAAACAAATAAATAAATAAATAAAATGATGCCACGTCCTCATCCACCTTATTCACCAAATATGCCTCCGCGAGACTCTGGCTCTTCCCCAAAGTCCAAATGACCACCAGAGGGAAACATTGGAATGGCTTCTGGGCGGCCACGCCGGCACAGCTAAAGGCGCTCAGGAAACAGGACTCAGAGCTGCTGCACAAAGAGCAAGAGCGCCGGGATGCGCCTGTTGGGAGCGAGGAGAGGATTTTGAGGGGGACCTGGGGCGCTGCGTCCTTCTTCATAGTAGTTTTCAGCTTAGCCCTTGGGCGCAGGCTCTGCGCACCCCTGTGGATAGGCCAGCCCACTCCTCCCGGGCCTGGGTGAACCGGAGGGCACCAGATTGCATCAGGCTGGGGAAGCGAAGTGAGCGGTGCGGGGCTGGGCCGGCCTCACGCAGCGCGCGGCTGCGGGTGCAGAGCGGTCTGCTGCAGAGAGCCAGCGAGCGGCGCGGCAGCGACAGAACAGGGCTCCGGGTGGGTCCGCTGGCCGCAGCTGCCCCAGCACTGCGCAGGGCGGGCCGGCGTGGGCTTGTCTGCACCCGCGGCCTTTGGGAGGCCCAGGACGTGATGCTCTGCGAGCACACGACTCTGGCGTGACCTCGTAGGGCTGTCCTGTCTCCACTTCTACTTTTGTTGTTGTTTATTTTTTGGTGGTACCAGGGATCGAACTCAAGAGCTTGCACTTGCCAGGCAAGCACTTACTCCACTGAGCTATCTCCCCAGCCCGAAATAGTGCATCTACTTTTTTTTTTTTTTTTTTTTTAATTTTTTTTGTGTCCTGTCTCCGCTGACACCAGATGGGACGTGGTTGTCGACCTGGCCCGCAGTGGCCTGGTCTGCCGTAGACCAAACGCCGACACCGCAACTCTTCCGGCCCGGGATCATAGTTGACTGGATGGGAGACACAGGCATGCTTTTCTGCAGATGACACTGCGGTGAGCCCCACCGATGGGCAGGCAGGGGGCCCAGGCCTTTAGTCCCTTGGGGTGCAGCCCCTTCCACCCCCTGGTTGCTTCCCCCCTTGAGATCAACCCTGCCCACAGCGTCTCTGCTCCAGTGGAAACATTCTCCAACCTGCGTTGCCCTCTGCCGCAGCTGCGGTGCATGTGGGAGCTTTGAAATAGGGCCGGCAAGGCAGAGGAGTGCAGTTTTTCCACATTGTTGAATTACTGAGGCTGGGGCCGATGAGATACCTCCATGGCACAAGCGCCTGCCTGACAAGTGCAAGGTCCTGAGTTCAAACCCCCGTCCTGAAAAAAAAAAAAAAAATTACTGAGACTGAGGCAGGAGGATCAATCACTATGAGTTCCAAGTCAGCCTGGGCTATCCAGTGAGACCCTTGGTTCAGCGAGATAGCTCCATAGACTAAGTGCCTGCTTAGGCAAGTGCAGGGCCCTCGGTTCAATCCCCCTCCCCCCATTCAGTTGCTCAGGCTGGCCTTGAGCTCTCTGGGGTCACAGGTGTGCGCTACCACACCCAGGCTTCCTTCCTTCTGAAGGCTTCCTTGTGTATATGAGCCATGCTGTGTCCACCCGTCCATCAGGGGACACTTCAGCCGTGTCCTTCCTTCCGCTGTTGTGAATAATGTTTTTGTTTTGTTTGAGATGAGGTCTCCCTATGTTGTTCCGACTGACTTGAATTCACTACGTGATCCAGGCTAGCCTGGCACCCGAGGCATCTTCCCACTTGTACTCCTGAGTGTTGGAATGGCAGGCGTGTGCCACCCCACCCAGTTGTATCGCTTCTGTTAACTTAGGGTTTTTTAAAAATAGCATAGTACTTCACTTAACATTTCTTGCCTTTTTGGTGGGGTGGTTACTGAGAATCAAACTCAGGACCTCAGGCTTGCCAGGCAGGCGCTGCGCCACTGAGCTAAATCCCCCCACCCCCAGAACATTTCTAGAGAGCCAGTAACACACATCTCTCATCCCAGCACTCTGGGAGGCTGAGACAGGAGGTTCGCCAGTTTGAACCCAGGCTGGGCAACTTAGTGACTTATAGAGACTCAAGTGGAAAGGGTTGGTGATGTAACTCAGTGTGAAAGCCCTGGATTTGCACCTCAGGACTGCAAAGCAACCACACATGCACACACACACACACGCTGGGTTTGGTGGCTCATGCCTGTAACCCCAGCACGTGAGAGGCTGAG
>PVKN010019999.1:0-16119 GCA_004027915.1 Capromys pilorides | reverse complement strand
ACACACACACACACACACACACACACACACACACACGATGCTGAGTTCCGGACCGAAGGTGACAGCAAACATGCTAGGCAGAAGGCAGAAGGTGCTTGCCTCCTGGGGCCAGAAGTGCTGGGGTCTTGGGAGAGGAGCCAAACTAACGAACTCAGGGAAGGGAGGAAGAAAGGTCTCCCCTCCCAGCTCTGGGGCCTCAGCTACAAAACACAGAGCAGGCCTCAGGCTAGGGCTGGAGCTGCAGGCCTAGAGGACCGACCAGGCAAGGCCTTTCCCCACCATGGCCTCCAGGCCCAGCGCCCAGTTAGTGTGGGGCAGGCCAGTGTGGGGGCCTCTCCCACCCCTAGTCACCCCCCCAGGAGTCAGAGGTGGGGTGTGTGTGTGTGTGTGTGTGTGTGAGGGGATCAGCCAGGCTCCCCCTCCCAGGCCAGCTGCTACAGAACCTTCTGGCTCTAGCATTCCAGCCCCTCTTAAAGGGGCAGTGGCTGCTTCCACATTGCCCGTGGTTGGGCAGAAGGGAAGACCCCACCAGGGATGGGGTAAATGGAGAACACCAAGAACTCCTGGCTCTCCCATCCAGGCTTGAAGGTTCTTTCCACCGTTCCACTGTTCCACCCTGGGCCACCAGCTGGAGGAAAAATGACCCAATTCGGAGGGAAACCAGCACCTAGGTTAGCAGGGCGTCCTCTCAGCGTGTAGCGCTCTGCTCCCTCAACACCGTGATCAGCCCACAGGGAAAATGGGGTACAGCTAAATAAATACACAGACCCTAGCTCCTAGCCTGGCATTGGGGCACCCCAACTTTTCCTCTCCGTTCAAAGTCCCACAGTATATCCCTCAAATGCAGGATACTCCAAATATGGCTCTGAGTCACGGAGCAGCCCAGCGCCAAACATCCCAAGTCAACGCTGAAAAGGTGGGCCCTTTTGTAAAGAGGAGGGGTGGGGACTGTGGCTTTGGGACGGGGTGGAGGGGGTGTGTCTATGTGGGCCACGGCTCCCGGGGAAGGGAGGGAAGAGGGGGCTCGCCTGGAAGGAACTCTGATTGCCGCGGGTGGGAGGAACCCCAGGCCTCTTAAACTGGGGGGTGGCAAGAGGTGCATGGAGAGTCACTGGAGGGACTGGAACCACAGCTCCCGAGGAGGTCCTGGGGAGGGGCACCGGGTCCCGCGACTCTGTGGGTAGGGGGCGCCAGCGCCGAGAGGGAGGTCAGGGAGTGGGCCGGGGCGTCGGGGGCGGGGCGGGGGCCACCCTCACCCGAAGTCGTCGTCCATAGACTTGAAGAAGAACTTGTAGCTGGGTCGCTGCAGCACGCCCTTAAAGTCCGCCAGGGTGACGCGCTCGGCGGGCAGGGGCAGCTTCACCAGGTACGGCGTCTCCTGCCCGTCCAGGTGGTAGATGATCTTGGTCTCGCCCATGGCTCCGGCCTCGGGCCCGGCGGCCCACGCGCGGCCTGCTCGGGCGGCCGGGCCGGGCCTCTCGGACGCCGGCTGACGGCGGCGGCGGCAGTGGCGGCGGCGGCGCTCGGCTCGGCCCAGCGGCTCAAGCCCGCTCGGCGCCCGGTCGCGGCGCCAGCTCCCTTGTTCTCCGACCGCTCCCGGGTCCCAGCGCCGCCTGCCGCCGCTTCCGCTGCCCACTCTCCCGGCTGGGCTGGCGACCGCGACTCTTCCGGTGGCCGCGGCCCTCCCGGCTCTGGGCTGCGGCGCGCTGCTCCCCTCCCCCGCTCCACCCGGAGTCCCCGCCCAGTCCCAGAGGCTCCGCCCCCCGCGGCCGCCCCACGGGTCGGCCTGGCGGCAGATGGCCCTGCCCAGGTCACTCCGGGCGGCAGGCGGTGGCTTGGGGCCTCACCGCGACGCCTGCGTTCTCCGACTCTTCTGGCCTCCCTGACTCTGGCCCCACGGGGATAGGTGGTGGAGCCAGAAGGGCTGAATGCCTCGGGTTGCTGGGGTCCCCAGAGCTGAACTGGGGCTGGAGGGTGGATCCGGGAAAGTGACCGCCATAGGGCCCTTTGGGGTCCGCTGACAAGCTACTAAACAGGTCCTTGAGAGCAGAGCAGGCTCACGTTTAGGTTTGTCTTTGTAACCTCAGAGCCCAGGTGGTTGAGTGAAGAATGAATGTGTGTGTGATTGGTCTTCAGTCTCAAACCGGACCTAGGCACGCTCACCAGAGCTAGGTACACTCGTTTCCTAACAAGACGTCAACGCTTTTACAATACCTCCTTTAATAAATATTCAGCGCTTGCATGAGATCGCAGCTGTGAGAAGACAGGGCTGCTTTCAGTACCGAACTGAAAGAAAGCACACGGGCTTGAAACCAGGTAAACCTAGTGACACACCCGGAGAAGTAAAATGAAATGATGTGGTAGGGGCGGACAAAGTTCTTGGTAGGCAGGACAGACCCCTTCTGGGGGAGAGTACTCCAGGCCAAGGACTAGCCCAACGGAAAGGTTCAGTGCAGAAACACATTTGCTGCGTAGGACTCCAGGTCTACAGTAACAAGTGCGGGCCCCTCGCACTGTTGTCACTGCTACTCCAGTCCCCAGATGCCTTCCACATATCCTGAGCCTAGTATTTAAGGCCTTTCTTCTGGGCTTGGTGGCGCACACCGATAATCCCAGCACCTGGGAGGCTGAGGCAGGAGGATCAGTGCAAGTTCAAGACCAATCTGGGCTACGAAAGTGAGCTAAAGGCTAGCCTGAACTGCATAGCAAGACCCTATCTCAAGAACACTAAATAAATAAATAAAGCCTTTTTTTTTTTTTAAATATAGGATTGTTTCAATCCCCGGTACCGCAAAAAAACAAAAAATAAATAAATAAATATAGGATTGCATTTTTAATATTTATTATTTATATTTATTTGTATATGGCCGGCTCAGCCTGCCCTGCGGGTGGGGCTGGCGCAGCATGTGCTGCCCAGGGGGTTGAACCGTGGTCCCTGTAGCTGCTTATGCTTTCCTAAGCTGGTGCTTTAGACCACTGAGCCATCCTACCAGACCAAGCCTTCCTTAATGTGACCTCAACCTACCTTTCCAGTCCTTGACTCATACCCTGGCCAGATTTTTGATTCTTGTGAAATTAACCTACTTGTTAGCTGCTGTAACACCATGTACATTTTCATGTTATAGCTTTCTTTTTACTTTGTTTTTTTCTTTTCAGTATTTGAACCCACAGCTTTCACACTGAACTACATCTCCGGGCATTTGAATTTGTGTTTTGTTTTGAAATTTTGAGAAAGAGTCCACGTTACTAAATTGCCCAGGCTGTATTCACATTGTCAATCCTCCTGCCTCAACCTCAAAAAGTGCTAGAATTACAGGCATGTACCACTATGTTCATCTAAATTTTTTTCTGCACCTTTTTTTTTTTTTTGTGGCACCAGTGATCAAACTAAGGACCTTGTGCTTATGAAGTAGGTGCTTATGCCTCTGAGTTATCTGTCCAGCTCCCCAGCTCCTAAATTTTTTTTAAATCAAAGTGACATATGTGGGGCTGGGGAGACAGCTCCATGGCACAAGTACCTGTCTGGCAAGTGCAAGGTCATGAGTTGAAACCCCGGTCCCGCAAAAAAAAAAGTGACATATGTGCATGACCAAATAGTAGTGAAACTTTTAACAGAAACAAGAATCCTCTTCCATTTTTCTCCTCACCTCCATAATACTTTTTAGTTCATGTTAATAGTTTTTGATTTGTAAATTCTAAACATTACCTATTGATTTCTGGTTTTGATTACTGATAAGCTCTTTTTTTTTTTTTGTGGAACCAGAGTTCGAACTCATGGCCTTGCACTTGCTAGGCAGGCACTTGTGCCACGGAGCTATCTCCCTAGTCCCTTTTTTTTTTTTTTGAGACGAGGTGTTGCTATACAGTTCAGGCTGGCTTCATGCTTAGTTTTGTAGACCCAGGCCAATCTCGACTCTCACTGATCCTCCTATCTCAACTCTCCAGTGCTGGGATTACAAGTGCCCGCTACTACGTTCGGTTCTTCTCTTCTACTTCTCTCAAATTGTTTTGGCGCTGGAAATCAAACTCAGGACCTGGTGCTTGCCAGGCAGGTGCTTGTGCCACTGAGCTATCTCCCCAACCCCCTACTCTCTTAAAATACTGAAGTCACACCCTTTGATTAAATGTAACCTCAGAATTGCTGTTGCTGCTGTGTTTTGTTTCTCTGTTGAGACAGGGTCTTGCTGTCTAGTCCATGCTGGCCTTGAACTTGTGGTGATGCTCCTGCCTTAGCCTCCCAAATGCTAAGATTACAGACATGCACAACCGTGCCCAGGTACCATTATTCTTACTATGAGTACTGTAAGAGTACACTGTTGACCCGCTAGAAACAATGTTTCGTTTGGAGAAAGGGTCTTGCTATATAGGCCAGGCTGGCCTCAGACTCACAGCAATCCTCCTAGGTTAGCCTACCAAGTTCTGGGACCTTTATACTGAGCTGCATTCCCAGCCCCCATTAAAAAAAAAATTCTTGAGGGGCCAGGGAGATAGCTCTGTGGCACAAGTGCCTGCCTGGCAAGTACAAGGTCGTGAGTTCAAACCCTGGTCCTGCAAAATAAATAAATAAATAAATAAATAAATAAATAAATATTAATTTTTTTTTTTTTTTTTTTTTTGAGACAGGGTCTCGCTATGCAATTCAGGCTGGCCTTGAGCTCACTTTTGTAGGCTGGTCTCGAACTTGCACTGATCCTCCTGCCTCAGCCTCCCAAGTGCTGGGATTACAGGCGCGTACCACCACACCTGGTAAAAAAAAATTCTTGAGTAATATCCTATTATTATTTCTATTCTCTTTCTGTAGATTATTTGATATTAGAATTTATTTTTGCTTGTTTTTGGAAATACCAGGGACTGAACTCAGGACCCTGCCCTTGCTAGGCAAGTGTTTATTCTACTGAACTATCTCCCCAGTCCCCCTAGACTTTATTTTTTATTTATTTATTTTTTTGTGGAACCGGGGATTGAACTCAGGCCCTTGCATGTGCCAGGCAAGCCCTTATTCTACTGAGCTATCTCCCCAGCCCCTAGGCTTTATTTTTTGAGGCAAGGTTTCACTATGTAGTCCAGGCTGGCTTTAAAATCATAGCAATCCTCCTGCCTCAGCCTCTTGAGTGCTGGGATTACAAGCATATACCAGCACTTGTGGCTGATGATAGATTTTAGGGTTTTCATTTCTCCCCTCCCCGCTTCTTCTCCTCCCCTTTTTGTTTGTTTCTTTATTTATTTATTTTGTGGCTGGCTCAGCCTGCCCTGGTGGTGGCGCTGGTGCAGCATGTGGTGCCGGGGATCGAACCGCAGTCCCTGCAGTTGCCTGAGCCTTCCTAAGCAGGCGCTTTAGACCACTGAACCATCTCGCCGGCCCCCCCCTCCCCTTTTTTAAAGTTTATTTTTATTTGTTTATTTTTTAAACCTCATGTATTTATTTATTTGTGTTCTGGCTGGCTCAGTCTGCCCTGGGGGTGGGGCTGGCACAGCATGTGGTGCCGGGGATTGAACCGCAGTCCCTGTGGCTGCCTAAGTTTGCCTAAGCAGGCGCTTTAGACCACTGAGCCATCTCGCCAGCCCCCATTCCCCCCTTTTTTTAATGAGCAGAATATATTTATTAGAGGAAAGAAAGCTCCTGTCCAAGGGAGGGACAGGAGGAGGGTCCCGAGTGCGTGGTCCTGGGAAGCTGTCTCTTCCGGGGACTTTTACAGAGGAAAACCATGTGGTGGAGTGAGTCTAAGAGGGAACACCAAATGATACAGTGTAAAAAGACTGATCCTGGGTGGATGACCTCCGTACCTCCAAATAATATAGGGGAAAATGATCTCCCAACCTGAAAAGTACCTGGGATGAGTTCCTGTTCTCTAAAACCGAAGAATGAGGGCCGACGAGATGGTTCAGTGGTCTAAAGCGCCTGCTTAGGAAAGCTCAGGCAACCGCAGGGACTGCAGTTCGATCCCTGGCACCACATGCTGTGCCAGCCCCACCACCAGGGCAGGCTGAGCCAGCCATAAAATAAGTAAACAAGCAAACAAATAAATAAAATAAAAATAAATAAAATAAAACTGAAGAACGAATTTTAGGAACCTATAGAGGTTATGAGCAGAATAGATTGATTAGGGAAAAGAAAACTCCTGTCCAAGGCGGTGGGGGGAGGTCCTGAGTGGGTGGTCCCCCGCTTTTATGAGGTTTTGAGTCTTGTCCAACTGCTTCGCCTCAAACTTGGACTTGGGATCCTTCAGCTCAGCCTTGGAATGCTGCAATTATAAGCATGTGCCACATGCTCAGTTGATCCTTGATTTCCTTATCCATTTCTCCTCTGTCATCCATTGCCTTTTTTTATTTTGCGGTACTGGGGATTGAACTCGGGACCTTCCTCTTGCCAGGCAGGCATTTATGCCACTGAGCTATTTCCCCGGCCCAATAATTTTACCTTGTTGCAATCTTTTTTTTTTTTCAATCTTATTAAAAGTTTTCTAACCATTTACTCATCCAAGTTATTTATATATAATCATTTAGAATTTTTTGGGGCCGGGGATGTAGCTCAGTGTAAAGGTCCCAGCACTTGGTAGGCCGACACAGGATTGCTGTGAGTTTGAGGCCAGCATGGGCTACACAGCAAGACCCTGTCTTTTTTTTTTTTTTTTTTTTAATGGAAATAGTTTATTGATAGTATTTATTTATTTATTTTGTTTTTTAAAACTTTACTTATTTATGTGATGGCCAGCTCAGGCTGCCCTGGAGGCAGGGCTGGCACAGCATGTGGTATGGGGGATGGAACCACGGTCCCTGTGGTTGCCTAAGCTTGCCTAAGCAGGCGCTTTAGACCGCTGAGCCATCTTGCCAGCCCAAGACCCTGTTTTAAAACAAAACAAAGCAGGGAGCTAGGAAGATAGCTCAGTAGAATAAGTGCTTGTCTGGCAAGCGCAAGGGTATGAGTTCAATTGCAGGTTCTGCAAAAAATAAGTAAGTAAATAAAAATAAAAGTAAACCTACAAAACAAAGCATTGTTTCTAAGGGTTAGGATAGGTAAAATATACACGACTTAAAACCCAACGACCTCATAAACTGCAATGAAACATCTCTCTTCCATCTGTTTTTCTAGTCCTCCAGTTCTCCACAGGATAAATTTGCAGTCATGCCCCAGCCCCCCATAGCTGGAATTATAGATGTGTCCCCTCAGCTAGATTACCTGCTAAACTCTAAAAGCACCTTATGCTCCAATTCTTCATCGTATTTTCTTCGTAATCATCTTGAGTTTTGAGGGTTGTAACTGTACCTCCCCCGACCCTCCCCACACATAATTTGCCATCACTTCCACGGTTTGTTTTCTCTGCTTGTTTTGGCCTCTGCCTTTCCTGTTTGCGGGACCTGCCCTCCCATTCACACGTAAGAGCGAGACACTGACAGGCTGACCAGCAGCTCTATGTACAAGGCTTAGTAACCAGGGATTCACTCTCCTGTGGTAACCTGGAGAGAGGACATCCTCCACAGGAAACCAGAAATGGCAGTGTTTCTATGCCCTCTCCCTCTGTAGTTGCTCAGTTTGTCCAGAGTGCTTTGTTGGTGTGCTGCCAGTCCTACCACTTAGTGTAGTTTTTCATAGCACTGGGGATTCAACCTGAGGCCCTCACACTTACGTTCCCATTCCCTTAGTTTCTTTCTTTTTAAAAAATGTATTTAGTGGGGGTCGGGGAGATAGCTCAGTAGAGTAAGCGCTTGCCTGGCAAGCACAAGGTCCCGAGTTCAATCCTTGGTACCAAAAAAAAAAAAAAAAGTATATAGTATAGGGTTTGTAGGGTTTCACTACAGTTTGGACTCACAGTGATCCTCCTGTTTTCAGCCTATCAAGTGCTCAAGTGCTGGGATTACGGGCTTCCACCACCACACCCAGGCTCCCATTCTCTTAGTTTTGAGACAGGTTATCACCTAATCACTGAATTACCCAAGCTGGGGTCATTGAAACCCTCCTGCCCTGGTCTCCACCCCACCCTTTTACTTTGTTTTCTCACTCTGCAGATGAGCCTGGGGGCTCTGAGAAAGTGCTTCCTGACATCATTTGTAAACTTCACATTTTTGTCTCTTTGAGACAAGTCCTCTCTGTGGAGTTCAGGTTGGTCTCAAACTCGCAATGATCCTCCTGCCTCAGCCACCTGAGTGCTGGGGTTACAGGTGTGCACCACCACACCAGGCAAAATATATGCTGCTTGGGGCTGGGGCGATAGCTCAGCGGTCCAAGCAGGCGCTGTTCTGCTGGGCTACATCCCCAGCTATTCATTCGTTGGATTGAGCATTCAGACTTTGGTCTGGAAACTGACCCTAAGTACTGCTTGATCTTTTTTTTTTTGTACAGGGTCTTACTACATAGCTCGGACTCAGAGTGATCCTGTTTCCTGCCTCCTCCCAAGGGCTGGGATTACAGGCGCGCGCCACAGCACCCATACTGTGTGCTGGCTCAGTGTGCTCGAGGGCGGGGCCGGTGCGGCAGGTGGAGCAGTACTGGTTGATTTTATCCCTACCATTTCTTTTTTTGTCTTGAGACAGGGTCTTGCTGCTGTGCAGTTCAGGCTGGCCTTGAGCTCACCTCTGTAGTCCAGACTGGTCTTGAACTCACACTGATCCTCCTGCCTCAGCCTCCCAAGTGCTAGGATTACAGGTGTGCGCCATCACGCCCGGCTATCCCTACCATTTCTGCAGACTGAAACTCTCATTCTTGTAGAGAAGTGTCATCACTTGGCTGCATTTGACGAGGGATGGGGTGGGGGACAACTTTTACTTCTATGAATCTTTGTACAACTTCCCCTTACCACAACCTAATATTACAACTCCTCTGAGGTTCCGAAGGGTGACTGGCTTGTTTATTAACCACCACTCTTTAACATGCAAGTCACTGTTCATGCTATTGATTTCCAAAATGTTGATGCTTTCCATTCATTATCACCTCACTTTCCTGGAGTGATGTGCCTTTCAGAATCTTTTATTTATTTTTTTGGTAGGGTCTTGCTATTCAGCTCAGGCTGGCCTTGAGCTTACTTTGTAGCCCAGGCTGGTCTCAAACTCACAAGGACCCTCCTGCCTCAGCCTTCTAAATGCTGGGATTACAGGTGTGAGCCACCATGCCCAGCTAGAATCTTTTTTTTTTTTTTTGAGTTTAGGAGGGGCTGGGGAGATAGCTCAGTAGAATAAGCACTTTCCTGGCAAGCGCAAGTCCTGAGTTCGATCCCTAGTACCGCAAAAAAAAAAAAAGAGAGAGAGAGAATTTAGGACAGGGTCTACAGGGCCTCACTATGTAGATTGGACTCATAGTGATCCTGTTTTTAGCCTCCCAAGTGCTGGGATTTCAGGCATGTGCACCAGGCCAAATCTCAGTCACCATCTCAGCTCGTCCTAGGAGTGGAGCGGGGTCCAGCACGGATCCTGGCCGCTGTGCTCTGCTCAAGCAGGCTCTTCAGTTTGCTGAGCTATCTGGCCAGCCCTCCAGCTAGAATCTTTTTTTTTGGTCTTTTTGAGACAGGGTCTCACTATGCAGTTCAGGCTGACCTCGAACTCACTTTTGTAACCCATGCTGGTCTTAAACTCACACCCATCCTCCTGCCTCAGCCTCCAAAGTGCTGGGATCAGCTAGAATCTTTGTTTGTTTTGCTTTATATATTATGGCTGGCTCAGCCTGCCCCTGGGATGGGGCTGGTGCAGCATGTGGTGGTGCCAGGAATGGAACTGCAGTCTCTGCCATTGCCTAAGTTTGCCTAAGCAGGAGCTTTAGACCACTGAGCCATCTTTTTTTTTTTTTTTAATTTTATTTATTTGTTTGCTTGTTGTGTTTGTTTGTTTCTTTATTTTATTTATTTTGTGGCTGGCTCAGCCTGCCCTGGCGGTGGGGGCTGGCGCAGCATGTGGTGCCAGGGATCGAACCGCAGTCCCTGCAGTTGCCTGAGCTTTCCCAAGCAGGCGCTTTAGACCACTGAACCATCTCGCCGGCCCCACACTGAGCCATCTTGCTGGCCCCATCAGCTAGACTCTTTTGACTTGCATTTTAATGTTTTTTTAAAATGAGGTTTTTGGAGGAAGCAAATCCCCCTAACTTTCCTTTTTTTTTTTTGGTGGTACCGAGGATTGAACTTAGGACCCTGTGCTTGCCAGGCACCCCCTAATTTTCTGTAATTAGAAGTTGTGCACTACTGTGTGTGTTAAGGATGGCACAGGATCTCCCACACACCAGGCAAGTAGTCTATCACTAAGCTGTATTCTAGCTGCTTCTGATTTCTGAGATGGATCTAAATTGCTCAGGCTGACCTTGAACTTGCACTCCTCCAAACTCAGCCTTGCCAGTGTGTAGAATTACAGGAGTGCACACCACGCCTGGCTTGGCTTTGAATGTGCCCTTCTAACCTTACTTTTCAGGCCACCTCAGCATCACTCCTTGGTAAAGCCTTCCCTAGTAATCCTCACTGGAAGGAACCTTTCCTTCCTACCATGGGGCTGGCTTGAGAGTTCAGTGTATTACACAGGGGAAAGCTCGTCACACATTAAACTCTCATGAAAAGGGAAAGCACCACCTGTAGCACCTTCCTGCCTTCCTCCTGGCATTATCCTTGCTCACCTCCAGGGACGACCTCCCCTTCAGTCACACACTGTGGAAGCAGAGTTCCAGACTGAGGGTTGAGTCCCAGGCTTTACCTGAGCACATTTCCTTACCTTCAGGATGGAGTGCGGCCCTGCTTTCCTGACAGGACTGGCACTGGGTGTACTAGAAAGGGCCTGGGAGTGAGCTCATGTGCCCTAATATCCCCCTCTGGCAGATCTGGCTATGGACCTGCACCACCCAAAGACCAGACCAGTCCAGAGGCTGCCCACTGACAGGCCCTGCCTTGCCTTGCCTGCCAGCCAGGAGACCAGGTCACCAGCAAGGTGCCACAGCACCACCTAGGGGCCATAACACACGACTCCCTCCGCCTGCAGGAAATGTTGCAGTCAGAGTTCTGAAATTACCATACATTTTGCAGCTGCTGTCAGAGCTGGAGAGAAACCAAACAGACCTCTGTCTTCTTTTAATATTAACAAATGCAAGCAACAGAGGGTCAGCTGCTTTCTGATGTCCCTCAGGGAAGCCAGAGCCCAAAGGTTCCTGACTGCAGGGCCTGCTCACCCCTCCCGGGCAGGAACCTCCTTCAGCCCAACACCCCTGGCTCCAACTTCCCGCACATAATGAGGGGCACACGGTGCTGGGCAGCGGGAAGAATACTGTCGTCCGGCCCTGCCCTTCTAGTTGCAGCCCGGATGGCGCTCACTCCTCCGTTCAGTCCTGGGGGCCAAGAGGGTCACCACCACGCCCAGGGATGGTGTGCAAGTTCAGTCAGCTTCGGACGACTCCTCTTCTGCCTCTTGGAGCCACTGGATGAACCTCTGCAGCTGCAGGAAGCAGAGGGCAGAGCTATGGGAGGGGTGTGCATCTCTGTCCCCTACACACACACACACACACGCACACACACACACACGCACACACACACGCACACACACGCACGCAGCTCCAACACCAGAGTCCCTGCAGTTGGGGCCAGGCCAGAGCCCAGAGAGTGGCCCCAAGAGCGCAGCCCACTCACCTGCTGGTTCTTGCGCAGCTGCCGGCCCGTGTCGCTTATATCCTTTTGGCTGAACCAGCTCAGGATTGTTTCCTCAGCCAGGATCTCCAGCTGGTAGAAAGTCATGAGCACCTGCAGAGGGCCACAAAGGGGTTCTCAGGGACTTCACAAGTACAGCAGAACATAATGGCAACCAGGCAGAGGCGGCAGCACCCTTCATGAGCGGAGCAGCCTCAGCCTCAGGCATACCTGGGTAGGGGTGACTTCGCTGGGTAGCATCACTAAGCTAAAGCCAACACTGGGCTTACAGTGCTCACTAGCACTCACTCTCCTCCTGCGGCTCCTCAAGCTCAGTCTCAGGAGCAGAAGGGTGGCCCTTCCCGCACAGGGGCGGAAGTGCGACTTCAGTTATGAAGTCTGCCTGGCTCTAATCAACAAGTGCAGCAGGGACGGCGAAACAGCTCAGGGGATTAAAGCACCTGCTAAGCTAGATGCAGCCACTGGGATTCAATCTCTGGTGTTCTATGCCGGCCTCACCCCTGGGGTGTGTTGAGAGCAATTGAGACTAGGCGTGGTGGCACAGGCCTGTAACTCCAGGGCTTGGGAGGCTGAAAATAGGAGGATCACTATGAGTCCGGTCTACATAGTAAGACCCTGCACTAAATATATTAAAAAAAGCAATAAAGTATGAAGGGTGCTGTGAGTCAAACTCCATGATGGGGTCATGTAGGCCATGTGGTCACGTCTCCCTGGGGATGCTGAGGCCAGTTTATTTTATTTTTTGTGGGACCTGCGCTTGCCAGGTAAGTGCTTATTCTACTGAGCTATCTCCCAGGCCCAGTGAGGCCAGTTTAAAGCAAAAGCAGAAGGAAGCAGGAGGCTTGCAGTGGTATTCACCTTGGCCATGGAAGTCCAGAGAGCTTCGTGCCCCAGGAAGAAGTCCTCAATGGCTGCCAACGCTTCCAAGTGGTCGGCTGCACGCTTCACATAGTTTCTAAAAACAGGGCTCCAGTCTCTGAGCAGCTATGGAAGAAAGAAGTGAAGTGCGATACATTCAGAGCTGCGCCTACACCTAGGAGCACGGCTGATACTGGTAGTATGTGGGTATCTCAAGACATAGTTAGACAGAAGGAGATAATACAGTCCCTGCAGAATCAGAGGGAGGAGGGGGCTGCTGGAGGCACGGCTAGGCAAGGTTTCCCAGGCGAGGTGACAGGGCTCAGAGGCTGTAGGTGGCCTCTAAATACCAACCCCAGCGCTGAGGCTGGACTTGGTCTGAGTCAAAACACTTTCAGAGTCCAAAATTCAAGTCTATTGTTTAAAGACAGGGTCTCCTATGTAGCCCACGCTGGCCTCAAACTTGCAGATCCTCCTGCCTCAGCCTCCCGAGTGCTGGGATTCAGGGGGCTGGAAGTTTATGCCTTGTTTTTGTGGCCTGCTCTGCCAGCCCTGGGGGGGAGGGGGGCTGGCCCAGCATGTGGTGCCTGGGATCTAAGTCAGCTTCCTGCATTTGCTTAAGCTTGCCTAAGCAGGCACTTTAGTCCTCTGAGCTATCTTGCCTGCCCCTCTATTTCCTGTTTTGTTTTTTTTTTTGTCTTTTTGAGACAGGGTCTCGCTATGCAGTTCAGGCTGGTCTTGAGCTTACTTTTGTAGACCAGGCTGGTCTCAAACTTGTAGATCCTCCTGCCTCAGCCTCCCAAGTGCTGGGATTACAGGCGTGCACCACCACACCCAGCTTCCCTGTTGTTGTTTGTCTGTTGTTTGTTTTAAGACAGAGGTTTCACTATCCTTGCTAGGGTGGCCTTAAACTCCTGAACTGAAGTAATCCTCTCACTTCAGCCTCCTAAGGAGCTGTGCTATTAGTGTAAGCACCAGGCCTGGAGCCCAGATCTACTGCTGAGTACCCCTTTGGGGCTCTAGTGCTGTCTGAATCCTCGAGTGTCAAAAGTTGCTCCTGGGGACCAACTGCAGCTGTTTTGGAATCTACTAGGCTCCCAGAGGGAAGGAGAAAAAAACCAGAAACAGTACAACCCACAAGATCAATTACTCTTGATTTGAAGTCAGGCAAGGACGTGCATCTACCACCACCCAGCCCCAGCCGCAGCTGCAGCCCGAGTTTTGCTTACAGGAAGCAGCAGTGCACAGTAGCGTGTCGGGTTGGGTGGCGAATCCATGTGCTGCAGGGGAAACTCCAGGACCACATGGCTCAGTACCTGCATCACTTCTTTCAGGCTTATGTTGTATGCGTACCTGTGGGGAGACTGGGGTTACACCAGGGCCCTCGACACACACCGGAGAGGAGGTCGGAGAGAAGAGTGAGGAAGGGGCGTCTATATTAAGGCAGAACCTAACGTCCCCCCAAGATACTTTTGGCTTTTTCCCTTTGGGACACTGATGGAACAGCCTAATAGCTGGGTGAAGAACACTTGGAGGAGCATCTAAATGCCTAGAATTTCCCAAAGCAGAGGAGAATGGGGGTGGGTGGGTAGGGCTTCTCTTACTTGAGAGAGTTGATCTCCAGGACTAGATTGTCACAAGAAATGTTTTCGTCTTTGCCTCGCTGCAGTGTTCCCAGGACTTCATTCTGGAACACTGAAGAGAAAGAACACATTCATAGGCCACCACCATCCCAGATCACTTAGCTTTCCGTCAGTCCTGACAGTATAACAAAGTCTTTCTAGGAAGAATGCAAGCCTCTGGCCAGGTGATGCAGCGGAACAAAAAACTGGAGGTTGTCCCTGTGCACAGCCTCTCAGCCCTGCTGCTCACCCTTGATGTCATCCAACTGCGGGGAGCCTGCCCGGCTGTCCAGCTCCTCGGAGTCCATACTTCTTTCACTTTCGGTTTCACTCTCTTCTTCCATGTTGATTGTGAGTCCTGAGAACCCAAAAAAGGTAAGAAAAAGCAATTGCTGGACAGCACTACATCTGCCCTGTAGGCCCGTACAGAACTCCAAATGATCCACTACACTTCAAAATACTCAGCTCCAGCCGGCCTGTGGCTTCGCTTACCCCACAGACTCTGCCGCAGCTCTTCCTCCTCCTCCGTGTTCATGCCTGCAGCTTTCCAGAGGTAGCCCTGGCCCGCAACACCCACTTCTGCTGGGTTGTAACCTGGGAAAGGCACAGAGGTCTAAAGCAGCCCCAGCAGAAGCCAACTCCTCCGGGAGGGTGCAGCGGCTTTCTTGGAGGGAGAGATGCAAGATGCCCCCACCTGTCACCTTGCGCACCTTTCAGCTTTGCTTTCTCCTTTTCCTGGTTGGCCCCAGAATCATCGCTGAACTGGCCATCATCCTCATCTTCCTCTGCATCTGGAGGGTGCAAGGAGATCACCGAGCCCTCGGGCAGCGTGATATCTGGACCTACCACCACCTAGGGGAAAAGAAAGGGATGAGAGCTGTCATGGTGTTGAGGAAAAGGGCAAGTGACTTTTTTTGGCATAGACAAGTTTATTTTTTGTATCAGGGATTGAACTCAGAACCTGTGCTTGCCAGGAAGGTACTTGAGCTTCTGAGCTATCTCCCTGGCCCAACATGTCATTTCATTTTAATGTATTTGGTACAGAGTTTCATTATGCAGCTCGGACTTATAGTGATCCTCCTGTTTTCAGCCTCCACAGAGCTGGGATTATAGGCATGGGCCACTACTCCCTGCCTCCCAGTCTTGGTGGCAGTCTCAGCATGTGGTGCCAGGATCAAACCCCAGTCTCTGTACTTGCCTAAGCTGGTGCTTAGTCCACTGAGCTATCTCACCAGCCCTCCAACTTTTTTCTTTTTGTACTATGGCTAGCTCAGCCTGTCTTGGTGGTGGGGCTGGCGCAGCATGTGGTGCCGGGGATCGAACCATGGTCCCTGAGGTTGCCTAAGCTTTCCTAAGCAGGCGCTTTAGACCACTGAACCATCTCGCCAGCCCTCCAACTTTTTTTTACTGAGTCAAATAGGTGAATAAGCCACCAGTGGCTTAGTCTTGAAAGCGGGAATGCAGTACTAGTGGGAATAAGGTTGCTTTTTCAGGGCTTGTGCAGTGTGAAGCAGGTCTCACCTGGGAAGTGAGGACGCAGTGTGGCTTCAAGGTGACGCGTTCCTTCACCTCAGCATAGTCACAGAGCACAGACTCATGGATCTGTGCTCCAGCCGCCACTCGAACACCTTGCCACAGGTAGGCCTGGTCCAGGACCACATTATCACCTGGCTCGGGATGGGAAGGATTCCTGGTCAGTCATGGGTCCCTCTCCTGCCCAGTCCTTTGTGGAGGACAAAGCTACTGAGACAACAGCTCAGCTGCCATGGGCCCTGAGATGCCAGACCCCAAGGCATCAAAACATCACTCACCCTCTAAGCAGAACTCCAGTAATAGAATACCATTCTACCTGACTCTCCTCTATCACATTTATTTATTTATTGTGTGGAACCGGGGATTGAACTCAGGACCTCGCACTTGCTAGGCAGGCACTTATGCCCTGAGCTATCTCCCCATCCCCTCCTCTACCATATTTAGAACAGCTACAGACTATATATGGGCTGGGTGTGGTGGTGCATGCATGTAATCCCAGCACT
>PVKN010019998.1:0-16118 GCA_004027915.1 Capromys pilorides | reverse complement strand
TATAAAAATACCACATCTTTTTCAACCATTCCTCATATGATGGGCATTTCGGTTGTTTCCAGGATTTGGCTATTACAAATTGGGCTGCTATAAACATAGGTGCACAGATATCACTATGGTATGATGTTTTCAGTTCTTCTGGGAAAATTCCCAGTAAGGGGATAGCTGGATTGAATGGGATTTCCAGTTCTAGCTTTATATTATATTTCAAAAGATAATTTATAGTTTATGAAACTCTACAGAAAACTATAAAATAGCATGTAAAATATATATACAGAAAACATATGCATGTATGTGCACATTCACACAGAGAGTTCATAAGGAAAATAAATAGTAGACAAAGTTTCAGATATTTTGTTTAGCATGCATTTATTAAATATTTATTGTCCCATGAAAACATTCTGTGTGCTTGAGATAGAAAAGTCAGCAAAACAGACACAGATATCTCTGCTTTTTAGAAATTTTTAGACAAATGATTTCTAAGTGTATGCATACATTTAGAGTGTTTTTTAGAAATCATGACTAACAAGAAAACAAGTTAGCGAAGTGGAATGGGTAGTTCACATGGTGGGAAGAGGGCTGCAAAGGTAGGTACAAGAATCTGACAAGGCCCTTTCTTTTCCTTTTTCTCATTCTCATCATTTTATTTTTTTAATTTGCAAATTCTTTGACATTGGGAAACATGGTTCGTACTCTCTACAATGTACTTCTTTACCTGTAACTATGTGGGTTTTCTACCAGTCATTCTGTGGAAAACACACTGACAAAGTAAAGCCCAGCATTTCACAGTGCTGTATGTTTGCCTTTGATTTGAAAATAGCCAGCAGAAATTCTGTGTTCCAAAGTTACTCAGGTGGATTTCCTTCCCCTTCAATGAGGTTAGCGCTCATTTGCAGCATAGTTAGTTTTATTCATTATGGTTTCTGCTTCATGCTGGGTTTTCTTTATATTGTGCTTGATGTTGGCTAAATGTTTGATCATATTTTCTGCTTACTTGAGCTTTTATACTTTTTTATTTCCTTTTCCCTTTTTTTTTTTTTTTTTCTTTTTTTTTGTGATAGTGAGGATGGAACTTTGAACCTTGTACTTGCCAGACAGGTGCTTGTGCTGCTGAGCAATATCCCTGGCCTGTACTTGAGCTTTTGGATGTCATCTTTCCACGTATGGTGCTAAGAGTCCAATACAATGAGGGACACCCAGAGAAATGTTATCCTTCTTATTACTGCTGCCCTGATCCTGTTGCCCGTTTTATCCCATATTTTCTCACCCACCCTACAGAAGTCACTGATTATTTAATTTCTTCTTTACTCTGCTTTTCTTTTGTACAAAGGAGCAGATAGATGTAGAGTTTCATACTGTCCCTTTTTCTAAAATGAAAGGGAACATAGCATAGATAATTTCTTTACTATTTTCCCTTGGTAGCATGTTCTGGAATGATTCCAAATCAGTTGGTAGAACTCTCCTCATTCTGCTGATAGCTGCACTAAACTCCCGCTTTTGAAAGTGGCACAGTACACGGAACCACTCTCCTATGGCTGGGAGTTTAAGTTGTTTCCAATTTTTGCAGTTACAAACTACAGTGAATAACCCAAGCACATGTGTTTTCATATTGCTGGGAATGTAGCTTCAGGGTAGATTTCAAAAAGTGGAACTGCAGTGTGAAAAGTGTGTGCCTTTCTGATTCTGTTCTATTTTGCCTCCTCCCCTCCTTGGGCTCTGTACCTGTGGGCGCTTCTGTCGGCAGCGTGGACCTGCCCTTGTCTCCCCATAGCCTCACTGGTGCTACTGTCACAGTACTTGATTGTTGGGTCGGATAGGAGATGAATTCTGAAATCTGACGGCATTTCCTCTTTTAATTCCTCTAATTCACAGTGATTAGTTCATTTTATTAAGAACCATTTTGTTCCATCTCTCATTTCCCTCCCTGCCTCCCTCCTCTCTCTCTAAGTTTGTGTGTGTGTGTGTGTGTGTATGTGTATATGTGTGATAATCGTCTCTCTTTTTAATTAAAAAATCAGCTTTGTTGACTTTTTTGCCTTTGTTTTCAGGATTTCTTTCTTTATTGATGACACATATATAAAACCGCATTAACATTTTGCCAGGCAGGTGCTTATTCTACTGAACTATCTCCTCAGACCCTGCATTAATGTTTTGATTGTGGCATAGTTACCCAGGTTTTCTACCAGGTACCCTTTGACTTCCAGTGTCTTTCTCTCCTTATTACTGACATATTAGAAACCATATTTTTACCAATGCATTAATAGCTTTTCAAGCTTTCCTCATGCTGCCTTGAGATTCAAAGTCACAGTTAAAAATCCTATCTCTGAACCACAATGTTTTCATCTAGCACTCTCATGGTATCAGATCTACATTTAGATCCTTGTTCTACTTGGAGTTTATGCTTGCATGTGGCATGAAATATGGATCTAATTTTATTTTCAGAAAGACCACTTAGTCCTCCGTGCACCACTTATTAAAAAGTTCTTCTAGACTCTTGTGCTTTGAGAGGCCACTTCCATCACAGAGCAGCTTCCCTAGCTACCTATGACCACTTCTGGACTCCCTCTTTCTCTCCACTCCTCTGTTTGTCCACTGAAGTGCTCACAACAAAGTGATTGAATTATAAATGCGTCAGGGTGTGTTAGTCTCCCTGTGTTAGGCTGATTCCTTTCAGACTTTTTTTTATTTTCAGCAGTTGTTTTTCCTGTTGTCCCTATATATTTGTTTTTATAATAACCTTGATGTTAATATTCTGTGAAATAACACCAATGAAAAACAAGTAAAAGTTAAGAAGGCAATTACAAAAGACAGGAACAAAGAAAGATCAGAAAAGCATGACTCCTCCTGCCACCATCAGATGCCCAGAATCCAGAAGGGAACTCATGCCAGCTTCTCACACAGAGGGCTACTTAGCTATGACACTATGCCCGGCCACTGTAGCCACACTGAGCCCACCATCATGAGACTAACCATTGATATTCCTTCCCATGAAGATGTGAACATGGGTCCTGGGATTATTTAGCACAGTTTCAAAACTGTCTGCATGTCTAAGCTTTTCTCTTCTTATTACAAGTTCTCAGAGAGTGAAGCAGAGCAACTTGAGATGTTGTCATGCAGTCCATGGTTGCCCCGGCCGACTGAGTCGTGAGTCTCCTTGCCTCTCGACACCCTCCACAAAGCTCTCACACCTCTTCAGTCCTCCCACTGCTTCCTGGCTCCTTTCCACTCTTTCTACCTGGGCACGCAAGCCAACTCGGTCTTTGCCTGCATGACTACACTCATGCTGTACATTCTCCCTTCTCCCTTTGCTGTGTGTTTCCCTTTGCCCCTAGCCAGCATCATTTTTATATGTGTGAATCTAGTCATGTGACTCTTGCCTCAAGCTTTAGTCACCATAAGATACCATTTTATCATGGTCCCCAAAGGACTTGGGCTAACCACGGCCAGGAACTTCTGAAACCATAGGCCCCAATTAACTTTTCCTCTCTCTTTTCAGAATTTTAAAAAAGTCTTATTTATGTATTTATTATTCATTTGGTACAGGGTCTCACTATGCAGCTTCGACTCATAGTGTTCCTCCTGTCAGCCTCCCCTGTGCAGGCATTACAGATATGCACCACCATGATGGGTTTTGGTGGCCTGGCCAGCACAGTGTGCCCAGGGCTACAGGGCTGGCACAGCATGTGGTACTAGGGATCAAACCTGGGACTTTGTGCTTACCAGGCAGGTGCTTATGCCGCTGAGCTATCTCTTCAGCCCAACTTTTCCTCTCTTTAAGTCAGTTCTCTGTGCCAGGGAGATAGCTCAGTAGAATAAGTGCTTGTCTGGCAAGCACAAGGTCCTGAGTTCAATCCCTGGTACTGAAAAAAAAAGGCAGTTCTTTCTAAGGTTTTATCACAGTGCCCCAAAGCTAATATAGGAAGTGCTCTGTTCCTTCTTGCAGACTTGGCCCATGCTTGTAGCTTCCTGTACCTCTTATCTTTGGCTGGTAGATCTCTACTGATCTTATTCATTTCTGGAAGAGCCCCTGTCTGTGTTTCCTTCCTTCACTTGTATCTCCCTTCAGCCCATACCTTGTCTCCCTGTGACTCCTGGAAATCTTCCTAGCACAATCTTGGCATACACAGATTGAAGACACAAAGGCAAGAGCAAAGAAAAAAGGCAATGAATCCCAAACTAAAAATTTCCAACATCTGAATAGTACAATGTCATCAGGATTTGGGGTGCTACTGTGGAGGGGACTAGCTGCTGTAGAGAACGGAGTGAAGTTTACATATCTGCAAACAGACTCATTTAGATTTATGAGTTTAAAATTTTTATACAGTCTTCTATAATTACTGTGGTTTGGATTACAACTTGCCATTTTATATTTTTATTTCAAGCACTCGGATAACGAAAGGCAACCATTTCTTGCATTATCTCTAACACTGCCAGGTGTTCTCTCTTCATCAAATTGCTAAAGAAAACACACCAAACATATGTTTCCCATTGTTCCCTGTGTAATCTGTAGCTATAGAAATGCAGGGTGCTTACACTTTCAGCAGAAATGGCTGAGCATGAAATATTCATAAGCTTGATGTTTGTGATTATTACAGGAAGGCTAATTTTGGTGCATTTGTCATCTTAAAAATGTGTAGTTATTTATTAAGCAAAACCTTAATAGTTTCTATATGATAAGTCTCAACGTAGAAGCTGAGAAAGATTTCTCCAGAGATATATTGAAAACTCTTTAACAATAAAGGCCAGTAAACCCTAGGAAATACAATGTATTCGAGAATCAACACAACCAATACATATCAGCTCTGGTGTCTTACAGAGGTCTCTGCCATCATCTTTATTTTAGTTTCTGCTAAAGAAGCAGTGTGTGCATAAGACGGCAGGTTTTAAAGACAGATGTGGAACTCAGATGGCTTCTGTAACTTATTTGTTCATGTGATGTTGGATCTGTTACTACCCTTTTACTGAGCTTCAGCTTCCTTTCTGTGATTTGCAAAATGGCAGAAGGCTTAGAAGAAGTCCCGAAGGATGACTGCCAACAGGATGTTAGCTGATGTATGTCCAGTGTTTTGGAAAAAAATATGTACTTAAGGCATGTTAAGTCTCATTGTATTTTTACTGAGTGTTGATCTAATATTTTCTCCTAAAAACTGGTACTAATCCTTTACAGGTAGGAAACAAGTAGAGGCAACAGTCTACCTGCTAATGTAAACCCAGAAGGTCTTCATTTCGATTTCAAAAAGCATAATGTAAAAATGCATGTGCTACTTGCTACCTATACGACTTTCAGTAAGTAACTCAGTCTCACATTTTTGGTCTATAAAATGAAGATAATAGTTTTTTCTGTTTACATAAATCTAGTGAACTCACAGAATTCAAAATATTTTGTGCATCATGATGGTTCCAGATCTAGGAAATTTTAGACTATTTAATTCTTTCATTGAACAAAGTTTTAGTGAATACTTGCATGTTGAACAGGGTTAATTCAAATTTGCTGCAAGAGGAGAGATACATCAAATAAACTTTCCAACAAACCATCATCATATCTCTCTCTATCAACTGGAAGACACCAAGACTTTAGGTTTTTAAAAATCAGTAAATCCACTACTATAAATGAATTAATTGGTATTTATAATGTATGCCATAAACCTTAACACACACACATTTGTAGCATAATAATGGAAGATTGAAACACTGCTTGCAGTATCAAACTATAAGCACTCTAAGACATCAGTAACAGTACAAAGGAGAAATAAATACATCTATGTAAAGGAACATCATGCAACTCTGAAAATGAATTAGGTACATCTAACTTAAAGGCAGCATTTTCATGGGAGAGAATGGCTACAAAGTGATTTGGGCCACAGAAACTTGGGTGTCAGGATTTCAATCACATTTTCTTTCCTACTGTATTGCTATGTGAAGGGATCTTGACTTCCCTGTGGCTTCCTTCACCTCTCTCTCCAATGATGGTATAAGATCTTCTTCTCCAGGCTGTCATAAGGCTGTGGAAGCACAAAGCATCAGGCCTATCATACACACCACTGAGGGGGCCCTATCCTGCTGCTGTTCTTATTGTCCATATTGCTGTGGACTGCCTCACAGGCATGCTATCGTGTGGCCAGGAAAGTGAGTGTCTACAGGCCACTACAGCAGTAGTTCACCAGCTTCATTCTTTCCATGATTCTGGTTGCAAAAACAGAATTGGGTAAGAACCAACCAAATTCCATGGTTAGGTGCTGTGTTGATCCTGATGTGATTCAGCTGTCATTTGATTCATTTTGGGACCAGAACCACGAATAGAATTAAGTGTGTGGACTTAGGGGCTACTCTGTCTGTCTATGTAAAAAAGCTTGTATTATAGCAGGAGGAATACATGTTTAAATGCATAAGACATACTTCTGGGCTAATTGAAGAGAAACATATATTGTTACTTGTTTGGAAGGTAAATACAAAGCTGAGTGATGTGGGTGGAAGAGAAGAGGAAGAGTACTTAACTGGAAAAGGACATCAATCTGCTTGAAATATTGACCATGTATACTTATCACCTTTTCAAAAAAATAATAAAACCCAGATGAATAAAGGAGCAAATATATACAACCGTATTCAAGCTGTAATTGCATATTGCTGCTGTCTCTCTCATCAGAGCCACATTGATGAGCTTAATGTGTGTGTGTGTGTGTGTGTGTGTGTGTGTGATGACTGTGTCTTGGTGCCTCTGAGTTCACTTCCTTTAAGGTAAAGAATGGTAGAAATCTCTAGGCACTGCTTAGATCTTCAGCAAGACCTTGAATACTTTGGCAACTGAATGTCCTGGTGTGGACCAGCAGGCCTGTGTCAGGAGAAAGGGCCCCTCCAGTGAGTGATTCATTCCTGAGGACCTCTGCTCTCACACAGCTGGCTGTGGGAGGCCCCAGAGTCTTCTGAAATCAGGTCAACTGCAGTCTGTCTCAATAAATTTACAAACAGGCTTTATTCAAAGGAGCTGTTCCTTTGAGGCCTCTAATGCCATTAAAACTAAAGAGAGGAAAGTTTTAAAAATGTAAAGGACCCTCTCTCTCCTCTCACAGGGTGTCGGTCTGTGTAAATGGTTTTTCAAGTCCCTGCAGACTCACACACAGCATTTTATTTAATCAGTGTGGGCGAAGCCTCAAGGTTTGCAGCTTTTGTGCTTGTGCTGTAGGCAGGCTGCTTCTCGGCACTCGGTGACTTTCACAGGGTTCTCAGAAAAAGATTTTGCAAGAGGAATGATCAGTAGCATGCAATGCAAAGCCAGAGAGCTCAGCCTTGAGACAGGAGTCTGGACACAATGATTTGCACTGTCGCCACCAAGACAGACAACCTTGATGAGTCTACATTGCTCTTTGCTGGGAGCAGGTATGGTGTCTCCTGATCATAGACAAAGGGCCTAGTTTCAGAGGAAAAACACAAGATCAAGGGTCCTTTCCCTAAGAGATGCACAGTAAAGGGCTGCAGACCCCTCTTGTCTGTGGTGATACCTCAGGGACCTGCTGTACCTTAGCACAGCAGCTCCATCACCTTACCTTTCCCAGACTTGTGGCCACAGAGAGATTGTAATCATAGTCCCTCCTCATAATAGCTAGTGAAATAGCTCTAAACACTACTTAACCTTTCCAGGACATTTTTTTCTTCAAACTTGCATAGTGGAATAACTGAAATCATTCCACTGATATCTGCACAATTATTCTTTGCAGGAGTTGGACTTTTAGAGTAGCTCTAGGGGAACCAACCTCCTACGGTTAGAAACCTACCTTGGGTTAGTGATAGACCTCCTAAGGTTATTCATAGTACAATGCATCATTCCTCCTAGTGTTATTGGTGAGGATGAGGTGCTCCTCCAAAGCTTATTAAATGTATCTCATAAGACTGTTGAGAATCTGGAAGCATTTTTTTTTCTCCTTAATCCAGAAAAGGCAGGCAAAATCATTCACAGTGTCCATCAGAGATCAGGTAGTCAGCAACTGTGGACGTTATGCATTGCAGGCTACTTTCTTCCTTCTACTGACTGGCCCTGACCTTTCTATTACAAAGTTCATGCGTTCTGACATCTGCCTCTTCGTGGCACTGCCACACGTATCACTGCACATAAATTAAATGGTTATTTAATTTCTGATTTTCCCACTGGGATGTGAGCTCCATCAGGACAGGGAAACAGGCTTTCAGCAGATATTATTTTCCTCTGTTTTTCTACAAGGCTATTGTCCAATGAATATCTGTGAAATTTCCATATTCATATTTTTAATGAATAAGGGACTATGTTGAATAATGAGTCTGTTTTTTCTCTCTCTGTCTCTTTCTCTCTCTTCCTCCCTCCCTCCACCCCTGCTTGATTTTAGAAAGCCAGGACATTATTTTTCTCACTTATCCAAGCTAGGATCTAAATATCTAACTACATAGCTTCTCTACTGGATGACTGCGAGTCAGTTGCAATACCAGAATGATACTGAGGAGCTTGAATTTCTCCAGTGTGTGATGGCATTTCTCTGACCCAGAACTATTGTGCAACCTTGCTGGGTTTCTTAGCTCTCCCTGAATCATTTATGTTGTTAACTACATTTTGAATATGTTGAACTCCATGGCTGGCGTTTGATGGCCTTAACAGGCCTTCCAAGGGGTCTTGTGATGGGGAAATTGCCCTTCAAATTCTGTGGTGCTCCCTGCACACTCTCCCTGGGAGATGCACTTGCAGTACAATGCACGCGACCATAATTACCTCTGAAATACTAAAACTGCATACTGTTTTAGCACCTGGGAGGGATTTAGCTGAATGCCCCTATTAGCTTGAAACTCAGACTAAAGAAAAAAAGAGCACCTGCGTTCGAGACTTTAACAGCATTTGGGTAGCACTGGGGCACCCTGCATGTAGCGGGAGGGCCAGCCCAGCCTCGCTTCCTAGCGCTAGGCACTTTTTCTGCTTTGAGTCATCGCCCTCCCCACATTCAATTTTCATTATCATTCCAAACAGCATTTTCATTTTGGATCTATGGAGGCCCAAGGTCATGTCAGAGAATAAAATCAAATTAAGGGAGGGTCAAACATTCGGGATAACCAAGGCAGGCACCAATGTAAAATCGTTAACAGAAGGGCAACCTTTAAAGGTTCATGTAAACATAAGGAAGATAAATGTAGAGGAGCTTGGGCAGAAGGACCGGTCGACCAAACCTTGTGTCACCTTAAGGAGCATCCTGGGCACATTGTGGGCACTCAGAGCTGAGCTCGACAGAGTCTGCAGGAAGATAAACTGGTCCGGCTTATATGTGACATATGATCATTTTTGTATTATCAAATGTACAGTTCTAGGAAAACTGAGATGGATTCATGACCTTAGATTAACATACACTGACTCCGGAATTTTCTGACAGCTCGGATTTATCCCATTTGCACTCTGTGAGAGCCGAGGTTTCACAGGGTGCTTGGTTTCCTTCCCTCAGCCTCGCTCAGTTCTATCAGCTCAAAGCAGAGCACTGCGCTGCATCTCTTGGAGGACAATGCGCTTGGAAGTGAGATGAGTGGAGGCAGAAAGAAAAATTCCCTTTGAAATGCTCAACATCTTTCTTTCTTTTTAATCCCTCCTCTGGCAAAGAAGTGTGAATTCAGGCACCTAAGAACTTCGAAATGATAGTTTCAAAGGCAGCTCTGATTCTCTGAAAAGTCATCAAATGCTCTGCCCGACCGCGGTCCCTGCCCAGCAAATGAACCAAATACACGCGGTGCAATGTATGCAATGGTATCAAGTGCATGGAGATAGGCAGACTCAGGCAGGGAAGTAACCAGTTCTCACCAAGGGGAGAAAATCTGGCAGCCTCACACCAGACTCCTGGGAGTATCATTGTTATAGTCCTTGACGTTAGAAAATTCTTCAGCCATAACAGACAGGAAAAAAAAAAAAGGAAAACAAAGAATTGATATCAGAGTATGACATAAGACTCCAGTTGCTATGTGTATAGTCTAGAAGGAAAAGTAAAGAAAAAGCCTTCAAGGTAAGAAAGCCGAACTTGATTAGAGTTTGGAAACCCCTTCAGGGCATCCGTGAAATGATGTTAGAAACTCTTAAGAGGAAGACGATATGGACAGTGATGCCCGAAGCTAATAAGGGAACATTCTGGACTGCACATCACAGACTTACGACACTGTTAGGAAAGGAAATGAATCCCAGCATCAAGTCATACAGATGGCTAACCCAGTGATTGTTAGGAATTCAAACTGTAGAGTGTTCTCAGGTACAGCAAGTAGTTCTGCTGCAGAAGAAAAGTGGGGCTTCAGTGGTCCCCATTGTCGACAGGCACGCCCTGCTCTCAGTTTTGATTGGCCCTCAAGCAAGTCAGTATAGGAAAGGAAATGGCTAGGCAGGATGTCCATAGAGGGACACTTTCACCCATGGAAGTCAGCTTTCCTTCTCAGTGAACAGGAAATCAGGTGCCACTTTATCTATCTATCTATCTATCTATCTATCTATCTATCTATCTATCTATTATTTTTAAGCACTTGGTTGTTATAGAGTCTCACTATGCAGCTCAAACACATGGTGGTCCTCCTACTTTCAGCCTCCCCATCACTGGAATTATAGGCATGCACCACCATGACCAGACTCTGGCCAGCTCAGCCTGCCCTGGGGGTGGGGCTGGTCATGGAATGTGGTGCGGAATATTGAACTGCTATCCCTGCGCTTGCCTAAGCTGGCTTAAGCAGGCACTTTGGTCTGCTGAGCTATCACATTGGCCCCAAGGCAGCCCTGTAATGAGGGGAAATAAGAACAACCACAAGAGAACAAAAGAAGTGGGACCTCAAATGCTAGCCTGGGTAACAGTTACATCAAACTAAGGAATAATGTACACATCAAATTCTTGTTTTTCAGCAATTGCAAGTGTAGAGTGAGGCACATTTAGAATTCTGTGCTGAGAAAGATGATGGGTCTTGGGTAAGGTTAGTAAATGTGTGTGTGGCACCTCTACTCTGTCCTGTCCAGGCTGCTTGGTTCCAGTGGAACATCCTGCTTGATGTGCATCCAATATTTGACAGAAACACTGGACACCTGCTGTATACACTGAAATTTAAGACCTTCTCATGGTTTGGGGTTTTCGCAAGGGGAATAATATAAAACAGGACACACTTTGTAATGTTAGTTTATGAAGAATCATCCAAGAATGGTATACAACAATGCAGGAAATTTAGCCACACACTAAATACTAAAGACTCCAGCTAAGAGCCTAGATCCTAATATCCTACAGAAGTCCAGATGAAAAATCTAGAGCTCATAACAATGCCTCCTACAAGACCAGATGGATGCCTAGAGTCCACAACTAAGTCTTATATCGGTTCACTTCATGGATCTGAGCTGGAAAGACCCATGAGTCAAAGGTGGAAGCTAGCAAGTCTAGGCCAGGGTAATGAAGGATTTGTGCTAAGAGGCTGAAGGACTTGAACTGGAGCTAGGAAGCAACACTCAAGGTAAGCACCAGAGCTCCCCCAAAAGTACCACAGCCATCCTTGGCAACAGTGAGGTCCCAAGCTCGTCCAGTGATGAGGAAGGCAGAGTTTCCATCAGGAAAGCCAACACAACAAGCTTCCTGAGGCTAAACAGTGCACCATCTTCCCCTATGGAGCCAAAAAGTGATGCTCAAGATGTGGACCAAAGCTCCTCCAAAATTCACTGGGAAAGCCAGTCGGACAAGGTCCTCCAGCAAAACAGTCTAAGAGAACTAGCAGCTTCTAGCAGCTCTAACAACTTCTCCAAACAGCATCCCTAACCCCATTCCAGCAGCTTCTTCTCTTCTGCCTTTATACTGCTGACAGTGACCCTCAGGTGGGCCTCCCACACCCAACACCACTCTGGGTGTCATAAGTTGATCGTCAGTTAGAAATCAGCTACAGCCCTGGTGAATTTACACTCTAATTATTGTGATGCATGTATATATTTAAAAAATAAAGTAAGGTGAGCAAATAATCTGTGATAAGAGAGATTGAACCACGTCATGAGCACCCCAACACATAAAGATACAGTGGAAGGAGGAATTGGCCAGCTTAAGAAGCTTTGGACTTTCACACTCTAGGGGCTCCTAGAAGGCAACAGAACTCAAAGAAACTCGGGTCAGGGTGCTGGGCATGCAGTGGGCAGAAGTGGCACAGTTGGCATTGCATGACGGTATTTCTTTCCAAAAGAAGCCCTTGACTTTGAGCACTTTTCTCACATAGAAGTTGACAAGTAGCCTTCTGCAGTGGTCCCAGTTAAGAGAAAATATAGTGCTTGGAAGGGAGAATGTATAGGAGGTTGCCTCATCACACTATACATCTGCACTTAATTCACTTATGCATCTGCTTTGCCACTTGTTTCTTTGACATAAATGTTCCTTCAGGACCTACTGCACTGTACTGGATCATGAAACAGGAATGAAGAAGATGCAAACCCCGAGTACAAGGGAAGAATCTCACCAACTAAGTTAGCCAAGCAGATAGAGGCTACGATGCCTTTATCATTGTACAATGATCAATATTGTTTATGTAAAATGCTTCAGATGATTTTGATGCCAGATGCCAGGATCTTTTGACATAGAGATGGTAGAAATATGACTGGGTCACATATTGCAAGCACACACCCTCTTGTACAAGCTTATGGGAGGACAGGAAGTGGCTTTGGATGAAGCGAGCAAGCAATCCTTTGAAACAATGACCAAGCGGCTGCTGCTCCCCAAACAAAGAACGCAGCAGATTTGTAAAGACGTGCTGGAGTGTGCTAGTGCTCGTAATTTCCATGGGATGGAGGCACAATTCCAAAGGCTGCTGCTTCTTATGATGGGCTACTCATTCTGGACGCTATTGAATATTCATGAATCTGGCACTGTAGCCCTGAACAGATAGTCCAGCCTTATATTTGCTGGGCAAACAGGTGGTCAACTTCACCCAGGAACTGCTGAGCTATTCTAACAGCTGGTGTCATCATCCAACATGAACAGGCTTGCCTTACGAGGAGGTGGGGGGACTGGAAAAGGATGAGGCTGAGGTAGAAGACACCTGTATCAGCTCCAGAGGGCAATGGCCCCCATGAATCCTGTCAAAGAGAAACCTTTCTTAAATGATGAATACTTTCATGCAGAGTGGAGTAGAATCTTACCTCAATATGAAGATGACAAAGGGGAAAGACACATGAGGGAGAGATACCAAGGGTTTTTTTTCTCACTAGTCATCTGTTGGATATCTGTAGGCCCAAGTGAAGTTTCCTTCAAGTACCTGGAAATTAACCTAGGCAACGGTAATAATAACCCACTTAGCAGAGGTGTCATCAGCACCAGGGCTAGTAGGAAGTTAATAATTTATTGTTCAGCGGTATGACTTCTGATGCTATGGATTTAATTTAACTTTTTGCAGAACTAGGGATCAAACTCAGGACCTTGTGCTTTCCAGGCAGACACTTGTGCCCCTGAGCTATCTCCGCGACCCTTCATTTTAAGTACGCTAAGACCAAGCAAAGCTAGAGAAATTATTTAGCTACTTTTGTCATAACAATTTCTCATTTTATGCAAACACTCTGATTTTATATATATATTTTTAAATCAGGATCTCCTGATGGTTCTGGTGAAACCCACCAGGCACAATCCTGTGTGGTGTCCAAGGCAGCTTCTGACTCAGGCTGCCACTCTGCCATTGTCCTTCCGTGGGTGGCTCTTATCTCAGGCTGAGAAGGAGTGTCCACTAGGGGGCCCTCCTGGGAAGTGAGAGTCAGAATCGAGAAACGTCCGTAAAGCGTGGTCAGGAGCTGGGCAAGTCAAGTTGGGTAGAGAACCAGAATACAGAGGTGTGCAGCGGGGGCTTTCAGGCAGAGTGGGGCCAGGGTCGAGGCAGGGATTCAGGGATCATCTTTCAAGGGTGTCTTAGTTCCTCTTCTCTCGTTGCTGGGACAAATACCCGACACCCAAAATGAAGGAAGGAAAGGTTTATTTAGCTCACAGTTACTGGAGGTTTCAGTCCATATTTGGCTGAATCCAAGGCAGAGAGACACAATGCAGAGGCCAGCAGTTCATGGCGGTGGAGCAGCAACAAAATGGTAACAGAGTCAAGGGAACAACCAGGGGAGCAGAGAGCAACAGAGAGAGTCTGTCTCTCTGTCTCTCTTTATATTACATTCAGACTCTACCTCAACCTATCCACCTTAGGCCACACCCATAATCCCAGCAGTACTCAGACCCATAATCCCATCAGTACTAAAACACATAATCCCAATGAATCATGAGTCAAGTCTCAAACTCTAGAAGTCCCTGCCTCATGACTGCATGAGGCTTTGGGCAGACAACTAGACATAAACCATAACAATGGGGAACCTGAAGCTGGGTGCTGCTGGTAGAATGGTACTTCTTACACTCCTTCAGTGACTCCATCCCTTGTGAAATACAGAGTTTCAGACCCCTCCTGGAAGACAACGACCTAGCAGGAGCCTGGATGGAAGTGTGTGTCTGCATCTCCACAAGTTACCTGGAAAGTATAATCTCTAGGAAAGTGAAGAACCATCTAGTAGAGGGGAAAGTAGAGGGGAAAGGGAGAAGGATGGTGTCTGTTCCTCTGGAGAAACAAGATCAGAGTGGTCACGCATGGAATGCACCCATGGATAAACAGGCCAATAATCAGATTTCATGGTGCAGTTCTTAAACTAATAGAAAAGAGGAACGGTGGAAGAGATGTACAACCCAGGGAACGGAGGAGGAATATTAGAAGGATAACACAGGACAACGGTTATTTTATTTTGCCAAATAAAGCATAAGTATGAAGTCCCTAAGCCTTGTATTAATTTCTTATTGCTGCCTTAATAAATTATCACAAATTTGACAGCTGAAAGAAAAACAGCTGTATTAGCTTTTTATTCTGCTGACAAGGGTCTCACTGTATAATGTCAAGGTTCTGGCAGAACTCCATTCAATCTGTAAGCACAAGAGATAGGGGCTTCATGTGACTAAGTTAGTTGCTCAGGCTGGGCTGGAAGTGGCAATCCTCCTGCCTCAGCTTCCTAGAGGTTTTCCATTTTCCAGGATTGAAGCAATAACAGTGCACGCACATCGATAAGCTAGCATAATAGTCCAATCTCCAAATCCTTATTCTCCTCTGTAAAAGTACTCTGTGCATTGGACATAATATAAACAGATATTCTAAGGATTAGCAAACAGACACTGCGGGTGGGGAGGGCACACGATTTCACAGACAACAAATATGTTAAGTTGAAAATACCTATCTTTGTGGAATTTTTTTTCCATTGTTCTTACCCCACCCTGAACCAGTGACAGTCTCACTTGACACCCTGACCAGCCATGAAAGACATACAGAGCAGGAGCTATCATGTTCAGGTAAATGGTTGTGCACTCAGTAGTCACAGAGTCACATCTCTTCTAATAAAACACAAAAGGGATGATCTAAATACCCAATCAACTCGCATGCTTTGCTATTGCTGACCAAGAAAAGCTGGCCTTTCCTTCCTTTGTTTCCAAGCTCCACTGAAAATATTCCAAGTCCTGCAGGATTACTTTATGCACAGCAAAACTGATGTCCTTCGGAGTGTAGGTTTGTGGATATACAAGATAGCTAAGATAATTGTACTACTAATGTCTATTTGTTCATTGAAAGGAACAGTTAGTGTTTACAATGTTCAATCAGGTTTGGATACCTATGTCTGGTAAGATGAGTGACTACTCTGAATTGTTAGTAATAATTATTGTTAATTTCCTATCATTTTATTTCAAAATTCTGCCTTAATTTATTTATTTATTTTCTTTGTATTTAGTACAGGGTCTCCTTACACTGATCAGATTCCTAGTGATCCTTCTGTTTTTTTTTTTTTTTTTAAAGGAAGGAAAAGTTTATTTAGCTCACAGTTGCTGGAGGTTTCAGTCCATACTCGGCCAGCTCCAAGTGGCTGAGTGGCACATGGCAGAGAGCAGCAGTTCATGGCAGTGGAACAACAATTGCAACAGAGCAACAAGGGCAACAAAGAGGCAATGGACAGAGGTGATCCTCCTGTTCTTCAGCCCCCCAAGTGCTGAGGTTACAGGCAGGCACCATCACACCCAGTCTTAATCACCATCTCACCACTCCCCTCCTCCCCGGGGGTGGGACAGCCTGCA